>CAUYRH010066083.1:0-11316 GCA_963574655.1 Perodicticus potto | reverse complement strand
CAGTGGTATCACAGCTTACTGGAACTTGGTACTCCTGGGTTTAAGTAATGCTCCCGCTTCAGCCTCTTGAGTAGCTGAGACTATAGGGCATTCACCATCACACCAGACTGATTTTTCTATTTTTTGTAGAGACAGTCTTGGCTCTTTGAGTTTTTTTATCCCAGTTAATAGTAAGTATGCTCCAACGTACTTAGGACTCAGAAATAGAAAATTGTTTGTGTTGAGATAAATCCTATGTTTGTAAATATGCCATGGCGATACGTGCCACTTGGAGAATTTAACTGGTGTGATGTGATGCCTGATAACCACCTGTGTCCCCTTTTTTTCCTGCCCCAGCCCCTGCCCCACTGGCAGCTCCTGGCTGTGTTCACCTGTGCAAGAAAGGGCTGTCCTGTTTCTTCATGTCCCCTCAGGTCCTTTCCTCCCTGCTCAGCGGGCCCATGTTTCTCTGTCTGCGCCTGCTCTCACGCTTCTAACTGTGGAGCATGTCCCGAGGTTTCCACTTGGTTTCACCTTTCCGCTGTCACCGGGTGGCTTAGGTCTGTGAGGATGACAAAGAGGAGAGGTTGAAGTGACCGAGAGGAGCCAAGCCTGGCAAGGAGTCCAGCCAGGGAGCAGCCTCTGCACAGGCGCCAGGCCAAGCAAGGCTGGTGCATCCAGAGGACAGAAATAAGCCAGGGCTGGCTTTGGGGAACACAGGGCTGTCACGGGGCCATGGAAGCCAGAAGGGGCCAGCCTTCCCCCGGGAGACTGAAAGACACAGGTGCGCAGTTTTCCAAACAGCTAATGGGTGTTAATTACACTTCCGCTCGGTTTCCCCACCAGCTAGTGTGGACTAGACTCCACTTGGGGCCAAGTTTTCTAGGGCATGTCTGTCCCTCTGACAATTGATTGTCTTTACCGTGTCAGTGAGGCAAAGGAAGTTCTGAATTCAGTCTCTTACCAACAATCATAGGAAATAGGAGCCAGAGTTGGGAGTCCTTTTTAAAAAAAAATTTATTATTTTTTTTTGAGACGGAGTCTCATTCTGACACTCTGGGTACAGTGCGTGGCATAATCATATCTCACAGCAACCTCAAACTCTTGGGCTCAAGTGATCCTCTTGCCTCAGCCTCCCAAGAAGCTGGGACTACAGACACCTGCATGACACCTGGCTAGTTTTTCTATTTTTAGTAGAGACAGGGTTTCACTCTTGCTCAGGCTTGTCTTGAGCTAAGCTCAAGGGATCCACCTGTCTCAGCTTCCCTGAGTGCTGGGATTACAGGTGGGCCACCGCGCCTGGCTTCAGAGCTGGGGTTTCAACCAGAAAGATCAAACTCTCAAATCTGGGGATCCCCTGTCTTTCACAGCATGGCCGGCTGCAAGGCCCCACAGCAGGGGGTGGGTGAGCAGGGCCTGAGGTGCCTATTGCTTTTCCTCCAGGAATGGTTGAAAAAAACACACAGACAAATCTGAAGGAAGAAACCGCCCAAACTTGTGAAATTAATATTATTTAACCTATATTTGATCCATTTAGCGTATACCTAACCAGAAAATAAAGACCAAGTGCAGCAGGAGCACAATGAAATGCCGCCACAACACAGGATAAAGAGGCTCTGGACACCATCCGACCAGAGAGTCCAGGCAACGAAGCACCGTGTGTCCACATGTTACAAGGATGGGATCTTACTCCCCAAATTGGAGTGAGAATTCCCAGTGACTTCTGGGTTTGGAGTCACACTGTGCGTTTGTTCGGAGTCTTAGCCTTGAGTGACAGTGGGACCTTGCACTCTGCATCTAACTGAGCCTTGAGAGTGCAAATGACCAGGTGAGTTTCCGACTCTGCACGTGGCAGCGGAAACCCAGAGGAGCACAGCTTGGCTGATAGTGTGAAGTGTGATACCAAAGGATCTTTGCAGAAAGACCTGCGTCATTTTCGTCTGGGCCTTCTTTCTCCATGTGGGGAGAGTGTCAGTGGGAGAAAGTTCAGGGAAACCGTCCCAGTACAGGGGGTGAGTTGCTTGGGCCTCCTGACCACCCTGGGGGATCTCGGTGGCTCCTTCCATTCCTCCCCCAACCACCAAGGCTTTAGACACCCATGTTGGTGGAGAAGGCCCAAGGTATGGGATTTTTAAAGTGAAATTCAGAAGAATCAAGAGTGCAGAAGAAATGAAAGGAAGTGGACCCACGCTTTCTTCACCATCCTCACTGTAACGCGGCAACTGATGTGGCCGCAGGGCAGTAGATGTCCTGTTCGTCTGAGGCCAGCGTCATCTTCACCAGCCCAAAAAGCCAGCCCCAGAGTCAGACAGGTGTGGTCAGCAGGGTATCACATCATGAACGTCTGTGCATCTTGGGGTGCTCTGGAATCTCGGGAAATGTGGTGAACAAACTTTCCTTCCAGCACTACTGTCCTGGATTATGAAAGCCAGAATAGGATTCTATTGAACTTATTTTTCAGGTTAGAGGTTCCCAGTGGAGACCAGAGAATTCTGCCAAATTCAGACAAAAATAAAAGACACACCTGTACATGTATACTCATAAGCACTGCTCACCTAGTGCACACTGTATAAAACTGTAAAATAAGAGGTTTGACAAGATGCTCTTCTTAGGGACTCATTTTGACTGTAAAATTCTACAAATGTGAATGCCTAGAAATCGAGGAGCTGTTGATTGGAAGGTCAAGGCAGAGCATTAAAGATTCAACTCAGGAGGACAGGGGCTATCTGTGGTCACTGAGACACGATGACAGCATGTCCCCCCGCCCCCCGCTGTGCACAGTGCATGGATTTGCACATTGGGAATCTAAGTGGTTTAAATTTTCATTCTTGACCGTCGAATATTCTACCTGCAGAGGTAAGACATGCGCAGGAAACATTTTAAAAAATAAAATTTCTTTTCAGAACCAGATTGCTTATAAATCAGATGAGGAAGATTCTCAAAGTAAAATATTAATCTATCTTAGTTGCTTGTGCCAGATATGTTCTAGCTCCTTGCCAACATTGAATTCTCCAGAAGGAATGTTCTTTCCTAAAACATATTTTCACGTGTATGTTAAATAAGTTTGTGCACGGTGACAGGCATAGTCTTTCCACACGGATATATTGAAGAATTGCCACTTGATAAAACAGCATTAAGACTATTTCCCAATCCAAGAAGGACACAATGTCTAATCACTAAGAAGGAACCAAGCACAGTGTCAATGGAGAAAGTAAAGGAAGGGAAGACTGTCAAGGATGTAGGGAATAGGAGATGACAGATCCTCACCTTTGAGGATCAGTGCAATCCCCCAGGACTGGGAACTACTAGAGCAGATCACTCATACAAACTTAAAGCTCGTATTGCTCCTACCGAATGTGTGCGCCCTGGTGGAGCAGAATCTGGCTCACCAGCACATCTGACCCTGGGTTGCTGTGTGTGTCACCCACTGCGCAGCCACACTGTGCGCCACACCGGGCACGGGGCACTCACTGTGCAGCCACACTGTGCGACATGCCAGGCACTGGGGCACTCACTGCGTGGGCACTCACTGCACAGCCACACTGTGCGCCACGCCGAGAAGGGGTCACTCACTGCGCAGCCACACTGTGCGACACACCAGGCACTGGGGCACTCACTGTGCAGCCACACTGCGCGCCACGCCGGGCACGGGGGCACTCACTGTGCAGCCACACTGCATGCCACACTGGGCATAGGGGCACTCACTGCGCAGCCACACAGAGCGCCACGCTGGGCACGGGGGCACTCACTGCACAGCTACACTGTGCGCCACGCCAGGCACGGGGGCACTCACTGCACAGCCACACTGTGCGCCACGCTTGGCATAGGGGCACTCATTGTGCAGCCACACTGCACGCCATGCTGGACATAGGGGCACTCATTGTGCAGCCACACTGTGCGCCACGCTGGGCATAGGGGCAGGTGTAAAGTCAACAGTTGCATGCTCGTCTACCTGGTAGATGAGACAGATACAAAAACAAATATAAAAGGCATACTGTAATCGTGATTAAAAAAAACAGAGGCACAGAGATGGAGAGAGATGTTTTCCGAGCCTCTACCTCCAAGGCTCTGCCAGGCACCCTGCCAGCTGCCTTCTCCTTGGTACACCTGTACCGAGGGCAGCCTTCCACTGAGATCTCCAGTGGGCATCCTGGTCAGCGTCGGGTCGGTGGTGGAGGGAAAGTCCAGTCCTGGCTGCTGACTCATGGTCTCCTATCCATGGCATGTACCTTCCTGATGGTGTGAAGAGGTGGGCAGGGACCCCCGATGCTTCTGTACTGAATGGGGACCCAGATCACCCCGTCAGCGTCAGCGGGAGAGTTAGGACTTGAACTTCCATCCTCTGTCCCCACCCACGCCCTGCTCTCCTGAGCCAGGCAGTGGGCAGCTGGCCAGCCATAGGCTGTGCAGGTGGTGACCACCCGCAGTGCTGGGTCAAGGGACTGGGGAAGGGGAGTGGCAACAGGGGGTTGAGAAATCATGTCCTGTCTTTAGAGTCCCCAGACCCAAGGCATTCTCAGGGTGAACTGAGAGGGCAGCAGCCAAGTCTGCAACTGGGGCTGACAGAAGTCCTGCCCTGGCTGCTGAGGAGTCCTTCCGGATCCCCACCACAGAGGATAGGTTGTTACTGGTGTAAGCCTTTGGATCTGCCTGTTTGGACAGAAGGCCCTCCCCTCCAGAAACCAGCCAGACAGTCAAGGGAAGAAAGTCTTCCCACATTGCAGTTTCTACAGAATACCCCACTGGGGGAGGGCTGCAGGTCTTTGTCACAGAGGAGTGGCTTCTGGTCATTTGCAGAAGCAATGTCTCCCCCACTTAGGGACCAATTCAGGCCCCGGCTATTAGCATTTGAATTGGGCAGCCACGCTGTTTTGATTGAAAAGAGAAACCAAGCCTTTGTTGTTGCAATTTAAGGGCTTAAGTAATTTTCTAGCACCCTTTAATCAGTTTGAATAGTTGGGGAAATGGTAATTTATAGCAAAAGTGTGTTCTGGCCTCGGAAATGCAAATGTGCCTCCAGTCCTGGATTTTCCCTTAGGAGCCCTTGATCCTGGGGCAGCAACCCCCTGGGATCTGAGGTCTCCTTCTTCTGCCATCCTTTCCAGCAGAACTTTGTTGAATGTCTTCAAAATATTCTCTTTGTTTAAATTAAACTTACCCCAATAGTAATGGAAATACAGAAGGACCAGGCTGAAGGGCGGACTGTCAAAGTCTTCATCAGCTGACCCAGCGGGTCCTACACACAAGTGGGGCCAAAAGGTGGGCGGTGTGGCAGGTCGAGGATAAGATCCAAATAACATGAGCTTAACTCTCTGTGAAGTGAAGGTCCCTTCCGGATGGCGGGGAGTTACTTGAAGTAGTTTATAGTATTTAATTTACATGCTGAGGAGAAGACATCCTAGTCACTTTTGTAGCCAATAAAAAATACAAGATTTTAAGTTTACAAAGATGGAAGACCAAGTTTTCAAAAATCACCAGTTTGCCTCTTTTTTCCTTCAGTTTGCATTACAGTCTCTTTTTTATTTAATTTTCATTTTAATATTTATTTATTTGTTTATTTATTTTTTGAGACAGAGTCTTACTTTGTCACCCTCTGTAGAGTCCTGTGGTGTCACAGCTCACAGCAACCTCAGACTCTTGAGCTCAAACAATTTTCTTGCCTCAGTCTCCTGAGTAGCTGGGACTATATGCACCCCCCACAATGCCCTGCTATTTTTGTAGAGAAAGGGTCTTGCACTTGCTTAGACTGGTCTAAAACCTATGAGCTCAGGTCATCCACCCACCTCAGCCTCCCCGACTGCTAAGATTGCAGGCATGAGCCACTGTGCCCAGCTTTTTGTTTAATTTTAAACAAAAATTAAAATTTAAAATTCACAAATAATAATTGTACAGCTTTATGGAGTATATAATAATGTATTGATACAGATACTGTATGGTGATCAATAGGATGACTATGGTTAACAATAATAAATAGTTCCAAGTAGCTAAAGAAAGGATATTGAGTCCTGGTGCCCAGAACTCAGTGGTTAGGGTGCTGGTCACATACACTGGGGCTGGCGGGTTTGAACCTAGCCTGGGCCTGCTAAACAACAATGACAACAACAACAACAAAATAGCTGGGTGTTGTGGCCTGTAGTCCCAGCTACTTGGGAGGCTGGGGCAAGAGAATCACTTAAGCCCAAGAGTTTGAGGTTGCAGTGAGCTGTGACGCCACAGCACTCTACCGAGGGCGACATAGTAAGACTCTGTTTCAAAAAAAAGAAAAGAAAAAGGATATTGAACATTCTCGACACAGATGATGGATATGCTTTTACATTTTCTAAGAATGTGTATAGAGAAATATTCATAAAAATGCAGAGGACTAAGGGCAACCCATTTGGGAAAAAAAAGTATTTGGAGATGATGACTTGTCTGCAGCCAAACCCAAGTTCATCAGTGTCTGTTGGCTGGGCACACCACACAGGAGCAGGGCCTCTCCACACTCAGGGGCTTCAGTTCCTGGGCCTGATGGGGGTGGCAGGGCTGCCTCTGAAGCTCCCAACCAACCACCCAAGGACAGGGGCCTGCAAAAGGTGGGGGTGGCTGGGAGCCTGCAGGCCCCAGGATAGCAGGGTGCCCAGCGCTCCTTGCCACCCAGAGGGCTGGGCTGTGGGTTCCCTCCCAGGGAAGACATTATTAAAATGAGTGGCTTGGAGTTAGCTAACAGGAACATCCTCCCTGCTGCTCTGCTCGGCTCTGCCAGGCTTGGCTACAACACAAAACCACTCATGGCATTAAAAGGCCTTTTCAGAAGGCCTCCAGGTGCACCAAACCAGTTTTTGTCTATTATTCTAGTCAAGATATTCCTTTCCCTACTCCGCTCCATTCATTACCCACCACCTCCTCCAGGAAGCCTTCCCAGATATGTCTCCTTCACTTGCTCCCGCCTGCTCAACTGGAGCTTAGCTCTCCCTTCCTTGAGTTATGTTCTTCAGCTGTCTAAGATCCAAAGGGGCCTTTAAGGCATGTGCCACATCCTCTAATTATTGTGTATCCTCCCATCGGCCTGAGGACTTTCCCAAGGAAAGCATTTTGTCTAACAGCTGTGCCTAGGAACTGATAAAGAGCTATGTGTGTTTCTGCCCTGGTGTTTGCTCTGTCACATATACAAAGACAAACAGCAGGCACGGCTGTGGGGCAGCTGTCTTGTCCTGTCCTGGAGGGGAAGCTCCTGGAGGCCCTACCGCCCCACTCAGAGCCCCTGCTGGCTCTGCCTTTAGCCCACAGCCCACTGGGCAGCATCGGTTCTTACACTGGCTCTCCAGCTTGGGTCCTCAAAAACAGACCAACAAGAATGACACAGAACAGGTGAGAGTGTGCAGGGAAGATGCCACTGCTGGTAGGAACAGAGGGAGCCTCCTGGTGTCTGTCACTGGACCATGAGCCCACCTTGTCCTCCTGGCCTCCAGGCCTGGCTGAGGCCTGAGGGAATTCTCCATAGGACACACACTCTCCCATCCTCCATTCCCAGGATAGGGTGGGGAGGCGAGGAGGGGACGCCATGTGCCAAATGTTGCATCTGTTATTAGCATGGAGAGGGAAGTGAGAGCTCCTGAGTGCCTCTCGTGCTCTCCACTAAAGTGTGTGTCACCTCACCCTTAACCCTGTGAGTCATTAGTACCATCAGTCACCTATTGTGGATCAGAAAACTGTGTGCCACAAGCCACAGGCACTAGGATGCGGGGGAGCTCAAGCCTGTTCCAGGAGGCAGCCCCTTCTGCAATGGCCGTGCGTTCTTCAGCCCGGAACTCTGGGGTCAGGCCCACTCGATGCTGGGATTGTTTCCAACCCTCTGTCAGAGTAAAGGGCAGGCAGTCTCCGGTCTATAGTAAAGTGTGGATTCCGGTGAGCTTTGCCCAGAAGCTACAGGACCGTCCGCATGTGAGCGCTGCCCAAGGCGTGTTCGGTCCAGAAGCTACAGGGCCACCACGTGTGAGCACTGCCCGAGACCCGGAGAGCCTTCTCCACCTTTGCTTCATTCAAGATGAGTCCCAGCCAAAGTCTTCCAGCAGAAAACATACTGGGGACACTATGGCAACCGTCACCATGTACTCAGGGGGTGCCGAGCCGGCCCTCTGTGTTTATGTTGCTTTGTTTGGTGATGCCGGAGCTGGAGAGATGTGGCTAGTGTGCAGCTGGGGTGGAGAGAGCAGAGCCGTGGGGCTGCTCCACCTCCTGTGGGTCAAAAGCAGCCCAAGGAAGTTCTGTCCTTCCTTAAATTTGGACCAGGAGAGGTGACGTGGTGGTGGTGGGGAGCTGGGGTAACAAGTGAGGGCACTGTCCCTGAGCCTCTCCGACTCTACAAGTAGAGCCCTGTGGCTACAGGAAAGGCCTCCACTCACTGGCCACTAGGTAGGGGTGAGAATGTCCATGGAGCCCATTTGTACCATATTGTGATTCAGCTCTGATCCTGGTGTGGTAGTGACCAGGGGTCAGAGAGGTCAGTTTCAGCTTCAGAGAGATGCAAATCTAATCTTGAGCCTAAATTCAAAACAGAACAAAAGCAAAACCACCAGCACCGTTCCAGCCCTTCCCTGCACTTCTAGGGCATGGCCTGGGGAAGCCACCATGAGCTGGGCACCAGGGAGGGGAGAAACTTGCTTGAGATCACAGGGGGTTGGAATTGGTATTTCTTGGCAGTGAGATAACTATTTCCTAAAATGGTGAATATTAGGTAATGAAACATTTTGAATGTGAATAAATATGCATTTTAACAATCATTATTAGTCCAACTTTTTCACATTGTTTTAAAAATCATTTTTAATATTCTTCAATGTGATGAAAATAATGAAAATAACAGTAATCTTTGCTTCCAAAAGCTGGATTATGTGTTCCCAAGGGGACACACATGAGGGAAGACATCGGCCACGGAGCCGGGGGTGGGGGGGGACCCAGGGACCGTAGCCTCCAACGCTGCTGCCTCTCTGGTTCTTGAAATGGGAGAGCCTGGTCAGTAGAAAAAGGGACGCTAATCAGAAAACAGGAGACACCAAGGGACCCTATGTGGCTTGTGAGTAACAGGGGGGAAAAGCCAGAAATGGGAAATATTTGCAAAAAATTATATGTTGGTTTTTGAGAAGAGTTGGCAGTGGAAGGGCAAAAACAATCGAGAATTAAGATGCCTGAATTATGGGCTGGCAGGTGCACACTTAGGTCTCACTGGCCTAACCTCACTTTCCGTAGGTTCCTCTCAGATGCCCTGGGGGGGTCCCAGCCCAGCTCCCCAACCAGACACCTGCACATCACAGCATTTCCCTCCCTGATGTGGATGGTGGCTTGTCACTCAGCCTGGCTCCACCACCCTCCACCCTTGTGGGGCACTTGAGTCACTCACCTAGTATGGTACCTGGCACACAGCAGGAACTCAACTGATTTTCCTGAAATGAGTAAGTCAGTCAGCTCCTTCTGGTTCGGTTTTTCTTTTGAAGCATAATTGCCCCTTCCCACTCTCACAGCCAAGCAGAGTGGCCTTATAGGGTCAGCTGCTGCCTCCCCTTACTGCCTGGGTGCTTCTGTACGCTGGATATATTGGGACCTGTCATGGCTTGTTGGGAGGATAACATTCAGAGAGGTGAGCGAGGTGACAGAAGGCCCAGCCTGTGGGGCAAGCTCCTTAAATGTGCGTTCTTTGCACAGGATAAGTTGAGTTTACAAGATAGCAGTTGTAATTACAGAGTATGACAGAGCCCGTTCTCTGTGCGCGGTATCCCCCAGCCATGACCAGTAACCCCACAGAGAGAGGGAAATGGGGCACCCTGGGCTGCCAACTGATCAGCTGCCTGCTTAGCACCAAAGCCTTGCTGTGTTCCCAGAACTTAGTAAGGCAGAAAATTACAGGGTGCGTGGGGTTTGGGGTTTATAAGTTTACACTCAGGAACTAAATGTCACTTGACTCTCATCTAGTGATGAGAGTGTCCCAAGGCTGCAGGACCCAGTGAGCCTGCTCCAGCTGGAGAGCAGCCCCTGCAGCCTGGACAGTGCATGTGCGAGATGGGGGGTGGCCACTCTGAGTGCTGGTCGAACCCAAAGTGGTCTGGTGGAGCCTCCAGCACAAGACACAGGATTTGGCCTTTTCCAGGTCTGGTTTTCTTTTTGGAGTCCTTTCCAGACTGAGTGAGGTGAACGGAGGTAATATTTCAATCAGAGCATCTTACACCTTAACACGTAACAACCACGCTCTCCAGTCATAGGACGCAGCACATAGGTAGGTGGTTTTTATGGGGTTCAGGAAAGATGGGCTTCCAGCGATGCCTGCAAAGGTCTGCATGTTTCCTGCTGGCCAGTGACTGAGGAGGGGACAGATGCCGCTGTCCACTCCAGGGCCAGCCTGATTTCTGCCCTCTGAGGATGAGGTGAAAGGTGGCGCCACATGCCTGGGATGGGATCTGCCTGAACTTTGTCCAGGAAGTTGTCTTCTAGTTCTAGTTTCCAGGATAGTCCCACAATCCATCCATTTGTGATGTTTCTACAGACATTAACTTCAATCCAACATGGTAGCAGCTGTAAATGTATCAGTCACTAATAGGAATTTTCGTGTACGTTTCAGGAGAGACTGTGTCTTTATCTTCTATAGACACAACACATACACACACCCAGAGACACACAGGGACGCACACATCTTCCTTGACAGTGACTTGTTTTCATTTCTCTGATAATCGGTTTTGGTGAAGATTAGGGCGTCTTGTTAGAAGTAGATGCTATTTTTATTCCAAACATTTTTTTTTAAAGAGATAACTCATTTATTTGTTGCTCAAAAGCAATCCTTATTTTTGACTGGATTCAGACTTAGAAGTGGAAGAGAGGACAGCCTGTGTCTCTTGGCAACCTGTTCCTGGCGCTTTTCTTTGGCCTCCTTCATTCTCTTGGCCAAAAGTTAGCATATTCTGCAGCCTCTTCCTTATTTTTCTTAGTACGCTGTTTCTTCAGAGCAATACGCCGGCGTTTATGTTGCAAGACACGTGGAGTTACAGGACGCTGAATCTTGGGTGCTTTGGTCCTAGGTTTCTTACCTTCTTTGTTTAAGGGCTTTCTCACAACGTATTGGCGAACATCATCTTCTTCAGACAGATTGAAAAGTCTGCGGATTCTGCTAGCTCTTTTAGGCCCCAGACGCCGAGGTACTGTAGTGTTGGTCAGTCCAGGGATATCCTTTTCTCATTTTTTTACAATAACCAAGTTGAGAACACTCAGATTGGCATCCACAATGCAACCCCGAACAGATTTGCGCTTCCTTTCTCCAGTTCTCCTTGGTCTATAACAGGAATGCCCCTTACTCAGCAGCAGGCAGACCTGGCCATG
>CAUYRH010066080.1:0-56588 GCA_963574655.1 Perodicticus potto | reverse complement strand
CCTACAAGTAGATTAGTAATGCATGCATATCATCCCGTTGAAAAGTGGGCATTTACCAAATGTATGTGTTAATTTCATTAGTTGTCAGCATAATGTTTGTTTTTAAAATATGCTATTCAATTTTAAATGGCACCTTCAAGTGTAAATTCCTACCAATGACATGTTTAAAAATTTTGAGGCCATGTATAATATTTGGCTTCAAAAATTAAAAGTAAAACATGCATTTTTAAAAAATCTTTAATAGAATTTAGTAAACTGTGAAGTCTATTTTTTACCTATTATGTTGGTACATCTTAGAGCAAATTGACGGTTGAAATTTCAAGATTGTTGTCTTCTGAAATAATTTGTCCATCAAACTATGAACATAATTTTTGAGAATAACCAGAGTAAAATAAAGAAGCGATGAACCTACCCAGGAAGGTGTTCATGATGGAAATAACTGCCTTTTGCAGTAGACTTTTTGTTTGTTTTTACATTTGACAGAAACTTGGGGGAATGAGGTGGGATCAGGGAAGGCATACCTACATTAGTATAGCAGTCATTTGTAAATTTTTTTTTCTTTTGTTACAGTGAAATTTTTACTAACTATACCTGTCTTATCTCAGTGAGTGGCTTGTGTCTAGATTTGGAATGAATCAATATGGAAACACTTCAATAACCACCACTTAGGACAACATCAGAATGATGCTAGGGTCTGAAATCAGCTGCCTGGTAGAGGTTATATAACCTTTCCCAAGAATTTTTAGAAATACTTGGATAGGAAAACCTGGTTTAAAAAGAAAGAAAAGAAAATAAGAAAGCATGACAGAAGGAGAGAAACAAAAAGAAGCTCAAAAGATAACCAAAAACGTACTTCCTGAGGTAAGGCATTAATAGAAAGCTTTACTTTCAAAATGTGTAAAAATACGTTACATCTAGGTTACAAATGCAAGAACATCTAAAGATAAATCCCATAGCAATTGGCTGCACTTGCAGGAGCCTAGATATCTAGAAGATAAAACGTGTCATTTGAGTTGCTATTTAATTGGACAAAATACTTTTGTAATTTTAACAAAAATTAGCTATGCTAATTACTCCTGCTGCACCTTTCCGGTGTTACTGTCACCACTTTAAATGTTTATATGTTTTATGTATGAGGTTGAGATTATCACTACCCTGTTTTTACAAAAAAGGAAACTGAAACACAGCCAAATTAAATCACTTCCCAGAGTTCTCACTGAGGAATTCAGGTCTTTTGGAAGCTGGCTTCAAACTGGGTAATCTAAACCAGATCTTGTGCTCTTAACCACCATTATGTTGTTATATATATATATATATATATATATATATATATATATATATATTATACATAATATCTCATATATATGAGATATTTATATATATTAGCTTAACGAACTTCATTTGGTAGCTTCAACTGGAATAGCTCATTATATCAAGTACACATGTGCTACCTGTGCACAAAGTATTTTTATACCTCAATGTCTGATCACTCAGAATTTGATAAAATTTAAATGTAATTAGTTGCTTTTTTCTATAAACAATACCATAAAAGCTTAATGTGCTGAACACACAACATTAGAGACCCAATTTCCCTTAATATACCTGACTATAATGTCACAGGAGACATTTAACCCTCCTAAATGATCATAGCATTTAAATTTGACTATTTTCAATTTGGTGAATAATAAAGTATCCTGAATAGTAGGCACTCAAGAAATAATTATTAAATAATTGGATCTAAAAAACTTTGAAAGATGAATTTTATTTTATCTATATACTTTCAAAATGTACTAAGAATATGAAAACCTAAGATAACGTTTTCTAGTGATTTTTTTCATTCTGTATTTTGTTTTATCAATGAAGACGAGGTACCTGTTACAGAAGAGGTGACAGAATCTTTTAAGGTTCATCAGAAGAGGCGAGATGTGCATTTATAACTTTAGATACTCTTCCAAACACAAGATCAAAGCCTATGCACTCTGATTTTGGTTTCCCTTTTTCTTTTTCAATATATTAGTTTCTTTGCTCTGAGCCCTCATGACATACAGTTAAAATCCAGATTTGGGTTTCTGTTTATTTTTTTTCTTTGAGGGAAACGGGAAGAAGACAGATAGTTTATGAATATTTGAGCAAACTGAATCATACTGTTTGAAATTTTGTTTTATGACCAGGAAAACCGGGTAGTATTTGCAATAATGATGATAAACAACAACAAAAATTGATCAGTTTACAATTCAGAAATTTAAGCAACATTGCTTTATAAAATAATCTCATTCATCTAAAAATTAATGAAAGGTTTTAGAGAGTCTTTTTCAATCCTCAGTCAATTACGTATGACATTAGGTTTTCTCTCGTGAATATGACAATGACTAAACAATGACTCACCTTTTATGGCTATTAGTAAAAATATAATATTATTCAAGGACTTTGTTGGGTGGTCCATTTTAGTATTAGAATCATAAGTGGATGCAATTTACAATAGAATTTTCAATTAAGCATGAAAATTCTTTTCACATAATGGTATCAACGGAATGTAAACTTGTCAACGTAAAGCATGTGACATCTCAGTTGAAGTATATTGCCTGGTTTTTGTCACACAATTTAAGTCAAATGCTTCTATTAGGTAGGCAGTTTCATTGAAATCTAATTATGATGAAAAATCTCCTATTTTCTCTTTATACTAAAATTAAACTATAGAGAAAATTAGGATATTTTCTTACTCACTTATATGCAATGAGGCTTAAAACTTGAATTGGGTCAATAGGATTTAAAAATAGGACTACAATTTAAGGTAGTATCTTAAGGAAAGGTATTACCTGTATTTCAAAAGATGAACTTATATGTGGAAATATATAAAGAGAAATAATTCAGAGCTGTGTTTACTTTGGAACAAAAGAGCTTTGTGTCAGAGCCACCGTGCCCTTCTACCCATGATCACTCACTAACAAAGCTGGGAACTAGGTTTCCCTGAATCTTCTTTGCTGCGTGGTGTTGGTTCAGGGTTTGTCAGTGAGAAGAGATCAGGTGAGATGTATAAGCCATTACTTTTGGGAGCTGAGACAGAGCAGCCATGGAGTTTTCCAACAAATTCCCGATTTGTGGTTGTGGCACAGAGGGGTAGCAGCTTCTTAGCCTTCTCCCTGAGCTCTGCTTTCTCTGGCTGCCTCAGTTTTGAATCATTAGCAACTGTTTCTCCAATCCTTTGGCTGAAGCACAACAGACCTTCTTTCTAACACATTCTTCTACATTTGCATAATTCAAATTCCTATATTAAACTCTTCCCTCTGACATTCTAGCCACTTTATTTCCTGGAGTACACAAGGATTTATAAAATGTTTGCTCCTACAAGGGCTTCTATGGGCACAGATTTAGGCTGGGAACTCAGAATTGATTTCCCAATCTGATTTGATTCAAAGGGATTAATTATCCCGTTGCCTGTGGTAATGAGGCTAAAATAAAGACCAATATTTGAAATAAACATAAAGTCACTGGCATTGGATGGTAGAGGAAGTGGGAAGGGTGGAGCGGATTACTAAGCATTTGTTTATATGACCTGTTCTCTTCTATGCTAACTAGGTTCCCTGAGAAAGTCCAGAGCACTATACCCTAAGTGTAGTTTTGAGAAAGATATTAGCAAGTATATTTGCTTCCTAGGTCTACATAATAAGTTATCATCTACTTGGGGCTTGAAATAATAGAAATTTATTCTTTCACATTCCTGGAGGCTTGAAATATCCAGTGAAGTTATTGATGGGGCTGTGCTCCTGCTGATGGCTCTGTGGAAGAATCCTTTCTTACTCCTTACAGTTTCTGGGATTTACTTTCAATCCATAGTATTTCTTGTTCTTTGGCATCAAAGCTCTAATCTCTGCCTCTGTCTTCACATCATCTTTTTCCCACCATGTTTCCTCTGTGTCTCTAAATATCCCTGTCCTTGTAATGACACCAGTCTCATTTAATTTAGAGCCCTTTCTAAGCCAGTATGACCTCAACATAACTTGATCACATCTACAAAGCTTCTGTTTCCAAATAAAAACATATACACAGGTACTAGGGCTTAGATCTCCAACATATCTTTCAGGGGACATAATCCAACCCACACAGTGAGAGAAGCAGCAGACCTTTTAGATGGCATTCTAGTATCTCTTTTCTGCAAGCAAACTATGGCAGCAGAAAATGAGGCCATTAAAATGGGATTGCTGATTTAACAGGATGATGGAATCTTGTAATGGCAGGGCTAAGCAGTGCCGCTTAACCACTGGAGAAACTCAGATAAGGTGAGCATGAAATGCAGAAAGGCCAAGGCATCAGAAAGAATGGATTGACCTACAAAGTCTTGGAAAATATTTTACTAGTGTATAATGATATTCCCAAGATTGAAATTGGTAGGTAGCCTTCCAAAGGATTCATCTAAGCACAGCTGTGATATTAGTCTTGGCTCCTCATGCAGTTTCCAGATGTGAGCTAGTTCATAGGCCCAGGAATTTCCTTTTCTTTTTGAGACAGAGTTTCAAGCTGGCGTTCCAGGTAGAGTGCTGTGGCGTCATACCTCACAGCAACCTCTAACTCCAGCTCGTGTGATCCTCTTGCCTCAGTTTTTCTATTTTTAGTAGAGATGGGGGTCTCACTTTTTCTCAGTTTGGCCTCCAACTCGTGAGCTCAAGCAATCCACCCCCCTCAGCCTCCCAGAGTGCTAGGATTGCAGGTGTGAGCCACCATGCCCAGCTAGACCCAGGAATCTGTAAGAGAAGGGGTGCCTGTGTCTTTAATGAAGGGCCCTCTTACAAAGCCAACTGTTTATATTGTAAATTTTTTTTTCTCTTTCTTTAAATGGATTATGCTCATGATAATAACTGTGTGTTGGAGAAAGGATGATACTCAGTATTTGAGGGAATGACTGGATAATAGTTCAGTGCTAAAGCCAGTTCATGTTATATAATACAACATGGTACACTACCACACAACATTATTACACCATACTTCTGGCTGGCAGATTGAATCAGAAAGTTATTTATTTATAAACCAACTCTCCCACACCCACTGCCTTCAAACAAATCAAAACAAAAAATCAAACAGAAAGGGACAGATTTGTAGTATTTCCCACCAAGCGACAACAATCCAGCTGCAATGGCCACAAGTCAGTTTTGGTTCCTCAAGCCAATTAACCATTATGCAAATAGAAAGACTACTGCACTGACTCACTAACTATAGAACTTGATCCTCTTTTTCAAGGGTTATTGACTTTTGTTAAAGTAAATGTGCTTCAAAAAGTGCTTATGAAGCTGAGTTAATGAATGCATGGACTACGCAGAATTGCCTGGTCACAATTCCTCACCACTCCTCCCTGTGAAGGCTGGGAAGCACACGTCCCAGAATCCCCTTCTCTTTATGCTTCTGGGTTTGACTTTGCCAAGGCAGGGAAATTCCATGAGATTTTTAAAGACCAACATAAAACGGAGCCATTTTATGAAAAATGAAGCCATTTTTCTCAGTAGCTTACAAAAGGCAGAACTGCAGTTTTGCAGACCTTCCCTGAAGTCGGAACTTACAGTCATGGTGGGCATACTTGACACTTTGCCAATGTCTCGAAGTAGCTAGAGCTTTGGGGTATGAGGAAGTGAAGTGGTGGCTTCTCAGATTTCTCCTTTGATTTTTCCATGATTCTTGGCTTCTCCTACAGTCCAGTGAATTTTTCTTCTATTTTTCAGTACGGCCTTCCAGAAAATTCATACTCTTCCATGTTTGTTTAAACCATAATTTTTATTCACATCTCTGATTCTGCTCATTCCTATAGTGGTTTTGTGTTCCTCAACAAAACCAAAAATTGATAAAAGTTTTGAACCCTGCTCTTTGAAACATGAAATGCAAACTATTTTTACATGGAAGAATTTGAAGATGTTATCAGAACATACATAAGTAAAATAATAAACCAAAGCTAAGTAATAATGAGTGAAGTGGATCCATTATGCTCCCTTGTAATTCATGTCTATCTGGAGCTGCGGAATAAGACCTTATTTGGAAGTAGGTTAATAGTAAAGCATCTCAGGATGAAATCATCCTTCATTTATGGTGGTCCTGAGCCTAATGACTCGTGTTCTTCTATGAAGAAAACAGGATAGAGAGTCTCATAGAAAAAGGCCATTTGAAAATAATTGGGGTGATATAGCAACAAACCCAGGAATGCTATGAATTTCTGAAGTCCAAAAGAAGGCAGGAACAAGCAAGAAAAGGTTCCTACTTAGGGCTTTCAGATAGAGATTGGCTCAGCCGATGCCCTGGCTTTAGGTTTTTAGTCTCCCAAACTGTGAATGAATGAATGTGTGTTATGTTAAGGCACTAGATTTATGGTAATTTGTCATAGTGGTCCTAGGAAACTAATGAGACCAGTTTGAAGCAAAGCTTGTTAGAAAGAATTTCATACCACTAAATATTTTCTCCTTTTATGCCTTGCATCATGCAACACAGAGTATGTGTAATTATGTGATGACACGAATTCTAGAAATTTAATATTTTGAAAATAATTCATTGCATTCCAATGTTCATCATATTGTCAATGTATATTATTCAAAGGATTTTTATTTTTAATATTTCCCCCCTTTTTTATTTCAGGTTAATATGAGGGTACAAACATTCAGGTCTCATATTGGAATTTGTTAGGAAAAGCTGTGTCCAACTTGTAGCTGTGCCCTGCACCTGAAAGATGTGCCTTATACCAAAACATTGTGCCCATTAAGCGGGAGCATTCCAACCTCGCCTCCCCTCTATTCCTTCACTCGTTTCTCTCCCCCCTACTTGCATTAAATTGAGTGGGCATGTGTTAGATCATCTACTGGCAGACAAAGGGTTTTGAAAATGAAAGTAATCTCTTCACATTACATTGAGCTAATATAAAAATACATCATGGGTCAAATATGTCTACCAAAGCAGAAATTGGTATAGCCTGAGAAAAAAATTCAGTGACCAGTTTTTTGTTTTTGCAAATAAAATTTAGTGGGACACAGCCATACCCATTCTGAAAAAGCTGAATAGTTGTGAAAGGGACTGGAGAAGTCTCATCATAAACCTGAAAGTATTTGTGAACTGGTTCTTTGCAGAAAAAAATCCTAATTTTGTATTAGCTATAATTGAATATAATAAAAAAAATTCATTGTACATGGTTTGTGTGTAACATACTTGCTAGAGTTTCACCATTATTAAAGTCATAACGTGGCTCTATTGTGGACTTCTTAATTTTCATTTTCAAGAGATTGAAAATTTGCTTTGGAATTTATTTGTCAATGTCCCATAATGTACATCTAATTACTACAGTTGCAGATAAATGTTTGTTGAATTCAGTTCGTTCATTTAATCAGAAATTTATCAGCCGTAATATATGGTTGAAATGTTGGTATTAGTTATATACTGAAGTGTTAATTATAGGTTTGCAATTGTACCATTAACACTGGCATAAGCATATTAATTACAGAGATTCTTAATGAATCTGTTGACAATTATGTAAAGGCAGAACTTGTTGAGTAGAGATAAGTTTTGTTGATACTAATGAAATAAAAATCAAAGATGCCTGCTTACTTATCAATAGGGACTGGAGACTAAGACATCTTTAAAAAGTCACAAAAAGCTCATCATGAGATGCCCAGGATCTTTCCTTGAAACAGAAGTAAAACTGTCCATCATACAAAGCAGTTTCTCCAAGAGACAGAACTGTGAAAAGAATCAGGGTGAGATACTGCAAACGAGAAATGTCTTCAATGGAAAAACCAGGGAATGAAATTTAAAGCTCTAGATATATAGAAAGGAAACAGAGTCAAGCATGGGTTGCTCCTCTCAACTCCATAACTTACTAGCTCCCTGCATTGACCACCTTCTAATACTGGCCTAATTTTCAGACAGGACATGCACCTCATGTACCCAATGGAAGTTCTTTATGTTGACCATCTTTGTGGGTTGACCAGTTTGCTACAGTTCCTTGGTCAACTTACAGAGGTTCTACTGTATATTACAAAACCACAGTACCCAATTAGGATAGGACTGTCATAAAGACAAACATATAAACCAATGGAAAAGATGAAGGACCCCAGAAATAAACACCCCCCACACATATATACACCACATGTAATCTTTGATAAGTGTGTCAAGAATATACAGCGAAAAACAAACTGTGTTGAGAATATTGGATAGGGCATGAAAAAGAATTTAATTGAACCCTTCTCTTAGATACACACACACACACACACACACATTGACTCAAAAGGTATTAAAGATGTAAATACAAGACTTAAAAGTATAACTCTCCTGAAAGGAACATAGGTTAAAAGGCTAGTAATGTTGGTCTTTGTAATGATTTCTTAAATATTCCATAAATAGTAAAAGCAACAAAGCAAAAATAGACAAGTGGAAACACATCAAACTAAAAAGCTTCTTCACACCATAGGAACAACAGATAAAGTGAAAAGGCAGCCCATGAATGGGAGAAAAAATTGCAAACATTATATCTAACAAAGGATTAATATCCAGAAAATATAAGAAATTTCTACAACCCAATCGCACAACACCTAATTAACCTAATTAAAGTATGAATAAAAGACATGAATAGACATTTATTTTATGAAAAGCTGTGTCATATATTTTGATAAAATATTAAAGGAATAAAAGATTAGTTACTTTTTCATGAGGATGGAATGTTTTCCAAAGAAGAGTTGTATTGACAATATTAAAGAGCATTTGAGGAAGGATTTTTTAAATAGAGTGGTGAAAAGACTGATATGAAGGAAATAAAAAGTCACAAAAGCTCACAACATGTTTATTAAACAAACCATCAAATAAAATACAGTGAAGGAGCAAAAAGTATATTGGAACCAGATTAAAGGATATGCAAAGATATTGAAAAGTATTCAAATCACAGTGAACAGCCAGAAGCATATTTTTTTGAGAAGATATTTCTTTTCATATTAGATTATATTTCTTTTCATTTTAGAAGATAACTAGAAAATGAGAGATGCTTTTTAATATCGCTGACCTGCAGTTATTTCTCACTCCATCTTGGGTCATTCTGTTTTTATTTTCTGAACCTTCCTTCCTTCTCCTTTGCATAACTTAGGTAATTGCTTAAAGTTCTTTAAATTTACCGACCTCACACTGGTATTCAGAAATTTTCTGGCTGATTTCTGAATTTCACATTAGGCTAGGGAATAGACTTTTGAGAGTCATCCATCAAAATTTCACATTACTTTATTATGGTATGTTCTCCCTTGTCCAGCAATTGTTCTCTTGCTGGTTCTTTTCTATCATTGAACATCTTGTTGTGGGATAGCTTAATCAAAGCAGCGACCAGCTCAGAAATAATCTTGGAAGAGGAGGAAGGAGCGTGGCACGTATGTGTGGAGCTTGGCCATGGCACATCAGGCATGGTCTTCTCTGACGGGGTCATGGGCAGTGCGCTGCCTTCTCTCCTCAACTCAGAGGTGTTCCCTTCACTTCTAGAGTGAACAGAATTTCCTTATGTCTATTATTATTGACCCTGTGCCACAGACCTGTGATTTAGAATTTACCTATCTCTCTTCAGCTCATTCTGGGGGCAGTAGACCTCCTTCACTGACCTGACCTCTAGAAGTTCCATCTCAGGTTTGAGGAAACATCCCAGGGAATGAAGATGACACTCAGTCCTTCTTTTCCAGGGCCAATCAGAAGGGTGAGGACGCTACAGGATGTTGCCCATTCCTCTGTGACATGCCCACAGAATATTGTTTTTTCAGAGTTTTCCATTTAGTCCCTGAGAAATCTGAAAACTAAGAACCTACAGACAAATGTTGGAAAACAAAGCAAGTTTTCCAATTTGATTCAAATTTCAACATCTTTAGCAAATGTTTCCTACATTTTCTGTCTTGTGGATATGGCCATTCACCAATTTTGATGATCAAATTACTCCCTATTTGTTATATTCTTTTTGAGTCTGTGTAATAGGTCTTGGAAAATGAAAGAATAAAAACCATCTTGTTCCCTAGTCTTTTAGAGGAAACTCTAAGCTAGATTTATCATAGCTCACTTTTATAAGCCATTCTCCGTAAGTGAGAATGGGTATTGGAATACTTAGAAAAGAATAGTTCTTACCATTATTAAATTTTGTATACATGAGGCAGAAATCAAACCTCTGATTTATCTTTATATTCAAAGCACGGAAACCAATTCAAACTAAAATTTACATTGATGGTATATTGCCTGTAGTGTATGGTATATTTCCTAGGATGAGCAAATAAATTGCATCTTGGGGAATATTCAATTATACTGTAATATATGTCTAAGTAAACCTTCTGTTATCCAAATCAACCTTGGTAAAAGTACACAAAGTATTAAGGAATAATAAACGATAGCTATTTTTTAGAACAATGCATTCTAGAATGAACATTATCATGATAAACTTAAATAAACAACGTGTGTGCAGTTGCAGACCCTCTTAGACTAAGATTATTGCAGTAAAAAAATAATTAAAATGTGATTCTGGTCCGAGAGACTCCCAAAAATGGCTGTTAGGAGATATCTGCTTAAAATCTCAAGTCTTTTTTCCATGTTCTGTTAAAAAAAAAAAAAGAAATTTTAAAAGCTTGATTCATTCTAGAGACTTTGTAGAGAGGATTAAGGAATTTCAGATTTTATAGAACAATTCTTTTTCTTAAATTGTTTCCTTTGGATGTGCTTATCATCTTTCAACTTTATTATATTGTGATTAAAATCACATGTTGAGGAGAAAATAAAAGTAAAATAACTGTATAGCATTAGAGAAATAACACTGTCCAAAATTAATAGTTTATAAGTACCTTCTTTAACTGAAATTCACATAAAGTTGTCTTTATGTATTTCTCCATAATCACATAAATCTGAACAGATATTGGAAAGTTTCTATTTTCAAGCTAATAATCCTAGAGAAGGTATGTTTTCTATGTCTTTCATACATATACTGTTTCTCAAATAGACACACACAAACACACACTTGCTTACATGCACATCACACAAAATAGAAAATACCTATAATTGAATCACCAGCAAATGAGCACTGTTATGTTAAAATGCATTTTCTTTTAATCATATCTTTCTGTGTTTGCTAACCATCTATTATACTGGGATTATAATTTATGTAGTTGTATGTACTTCTTTTAAAATTGTATCATGAATTTTTTTCCATGTCGCTAAGATGCTTCAAATATGACAAATAATTTCATTTGATTAAATAAATCACTGTAACCTCTAGTTCACCTTTCCCTTATTTTTTTAAAGTACAGCTTTGCCTATTTAAGGTAATTAATGCAAAATATTCATTCTTATAAATAATTCTGATAGAAAGCATAAAGTGAAAATATCTGTGGTTTTATGTCCCTCCAGAGGAATGTTGTTTCTAGTCGCTCATAGGATATGTGCACAAGGAATTCCAGCCACTTGTTTGTCACTGCACCAGGGCTCATTTTATGCTTTTTTAATACTTGCTGATTTCTATGGGGTAGACATTGTCTGGGCTTCAAATGACGAAGCTGAGTTTTCAGATGTTCTTTGACAGAGCTGAAAAATGAACCGATACTCAAACCCCAGTTTTCTTACCAAGTCTGCATTAATTTAGTTTTTAAAAGTTACTCGCACAAAGCGGGCAGTTCAACCGACGGATGATGATTCTTAGAAGCTCCTCTTCCAGGAGAACCTTTTCCTGATCTTTGAGGTATGACACAATCTCCAGACTCTTCATGAACTGTCCTCAGTATCCCCTTATTTCTGTGCTGTCAACACCCTGCCATGCTGATATCTCCCCTGTCTAAGAAGGGCTAACCACTGACACCTCCTCTTTCTTCACCCATTCTGTATATAATCTTCATCCTCACATATAGAGAAGAGAATAGGATACAAACCAGATTAATGAAAAGGAACAAAATTAAACAAAAATGAAAAAAATGCCAGAGCGGCACCCACTCTGTCCCTTCATCTGGTCTTATTTTCCAAACATGTTTACATGTTTCTACTTCTCAAATATTTTGTTGATGGAATCTATGAACAGGTTAGCACTTAAAAAGAAAAATATATCATTAACACGAGTATTCTCATGATCGATTTAATTACATTAACTTACCTACTGATCATTTGTATCACATATTCACAAGTATTCTGAACAAATGAAAAACATACAAAAAGATAAATATAACTGCAAACTTTCCATTCAAATTAAGTATCTGAAATCATAACACACACAAATACGGTGCACACTTATCTCCAGTAAACAGAGATGGAAATGTAGTAATTTGCAAAATGAATCAAATCTTAAGAGGGTGCTGTACTCTTTAAACAAAATATATTCTACTTTTTCTAAAAATAGTATACAATTTTACTTTTTCTAAGAGTAACATGTTAATATATATTAAAACAGAATCTTTATTATTGGAATCTTTCTAAAACTATAAGTGATTTGTCCCTATTAATAAAAAATAATAAAAATATTATTTTCACTATTAACAGTTTGTATTCTTATGGCAAAATTAAAACTTGAACATGTCGCCAGATAACTAAAGGTCTTTAAAATATTAGTTGCTTCTGAATTATACTTCCCATGAGCTCAAAGCTTTGAAGTCAGAGATGTAAATCTGAAGACTTTATATGTATGAGCTTGTAAATTAAATTATGCTGTTTATGCTTTCTATTTTCTCTAATGCAGAAGCTGTGTGTTAGGGTATTGAAGAATTAAAGTGACATATAAAAGTATGTGTATGTCTTATTTGTCTGTGCATAGTAGGGGCACAACAAAATTGCATCCTCCCTTCTTTACTGTACTCTTTTATTCCCCCCTCTTTTTTTCTAGTGTTTGTGAAAAAATTGACCAGTAGATAATACCCCAAAAGTCATCCAGTGTGTACATTTAGTTGTTCCTGAACTGTTTCCCCTTCCCCACCACACACCACAGATCCTCTCAAGGTCACTTTAATAAGGCAAATTCTTTCTTTTAAAATTACACAGAAGAGAGACTGGGCCAGTGACATCCAGGGTACAAATATTGGATTTGAAATACAGCTTGTAATTATTTATCTTGATCCTACATTATTCCCCAGATTACGTACATGTAAATCACCCCTTTCTCTCAAATAAATAAAATACTGAGTGGTTTGTGTGTTCTGTCTTGTAAAACTAAAATTAAGAGATATTTTATAGGGAGAAGCACTTCATAATACAAATGATCACTGGGCAAGTTAATGTAATGAAATCAAATTCAAGATATTAGAGAAGGGAAGAACACAAAACTGGGTGAAGCCGTTTGCAGGAGTATGGGACATGTGGCCTGATCTGCCACTGACCATGACCTTGTGAGTAGTCTGGGGCTTGACAGAACTGTGTTTTGTCCTGTCAGGTTCATGCTGTAAATATTAATTCTATATCTAAATGTAATACCTGCATCATACAGGAGAACATTAACTGTATGAATGCTGGGAATTTTGCCTGTTTTGTTTGGTAATAAAACTCCAGAATCCACACAAATCCGTGCCATAAGTTAACAATATATATTTGTTTAATAAACCAACTTCCTCTCAAATAAAGTTCAAATTTCTTAACATGGCTAACAATTTTCCGCCAAACTTCCTTGCTACCTCAATAGCTGTGATTCAACCAGACTGGGATGTTTATTTCTTCAAATGTGCCTCTTCTCTTCTTGAACTATTTTTTTTCATCTGGAACCCATCCCCACTTCACTTTGACCTTTGATTTCTACCTAGGCAAATCACACACAAAGCTCAGGTGATAGCTCAAACTAAATGTCCTCGGGAAAATTTCCTAATCACTATGAATATTTCATTCTTTATCACACATTGCATAAAATGCATCATCTTAAAGTACTTAGTTTAATTCTGTCCTCACGACTCAATTAATGTCAGCAAAAATTAGGAGTCACATCTCTTTCATTTTAAATTTCATGTGCAAAAATGAGAATTAAAATGCAATGACACTAATGAAGTGCGTGCATTAGAATAATAGACATTTTTGATAAGAGAAGATATTCAGAATTATACAGGGAATTATGCCACTGTTAAAACAGTTTCCTCCACATTCTTAAATGAGGCTGACCCATAATTTCTAGATTTTGCCTTATTTTTTTAAGTTTTAATATTTTTCTTGCTAATAAAGAGAAAATGATTTTAAATGTGTACTTCTCTCTGTATGCTCCAGCAATATTTAAATAGACTAATTATTATCTGTTTCTGGAAGGCTTGAAAAGGCATTACCACCACACTTATCTGGGACTGATGTTTCTGAGTGTAGATTTCCTTTTCTTTAATCCTCTCCTCCTCCTTCTCCGCTTTCTATTTCTTCAATTAAGTATTTTTTATTATTTACAAAAACAAAGTTTGCGTATTTAAAAAATCAATTTCAAAATACTAACACCTTCTGCCAAATCCCCTCCTTGATAAGAGTACTAAAAAGAGTATATTATGCAACAGTTTAAAATGTTCTATTTATAAGCCACTAAAAATGAATATGCATACATCTATTTTGTGTGTATGTGTGGGGTGTTTGTACATACTTGCAAGTTGTCATAATCCTGACATATCTGAAACTAACAAAATTAGACACCTGTTTCACTCTCTCTCCATAAATATACATATACAATTATATGAAGCATATAGTATATATATATATATATATATATATACACACACACACAAACATACATACACAAATATACATACATATGCACACAGTATATACTTTCTGGCACTGAGTGTGTTGCATATAAAGGGTTGCTAATATTCTTCTTCCTATCATAAGATACATTTTTAAAAACAAGGTAATTCACAGGTTTATTAAAGTTTAAAGAAATGTGCATTCTTATGTATTTTCATGAGAATGAAAATTCAAATGAATCATTTGAAGGATAATTTGGCAAAATTTCCTTAGTATCAATTGATTCTAAACATACACTTTTATGTCTATATATAGATGTATCTATATGAATGTTGTCTATGCTATCAGTTTTAATAGCAAAATATACAAACAATTTAAATTACAGAGGGACAGATGAAATTATGATATATTTATACCATGGAATATTAGGGAGGATTTAATCAAACTGAAATAAATCTATATTTGCTACTACTGTATGTGAAGATATTTAAAGTGTATTTTAAGTATAAAAATAAAATAATTATGCATAGGGTTTATTGTATTTGTCAACTATAAATCATTTACTTGCACATATATGTTTATGCAAATATATTGAGTACTGCAATTTTCTAGAAAGAGACTATTTTTTATGGTAATCTCTCATGAGTGTACACAAGATCTTGAACAAGGAGATTCAATTTACTTTATATACTATTGTGAACATGGTAATATATATTTACAGTTGTGAATATAGGAATACACACATGCACATATATATAAAATCAGTTATGATATAAGCAGATATGCTTTTGATAATTATATAATTTCTATTGTCAGAATAATACAAAAACTATTTTCAAAACAAATCAAGAGCTTCTCCGGTAAACACAAGTGAGATTCTAATTTGTTTGTATGTCTCAAAACACAGCCAGTATAAGCTTCATGGTCGACCACCCCCCATCTTGACCACCTCCTTAAGGTGATCTAATTTTTATAGACTAGACATATGCCACATGTACATATCAGTACAGTAGGCCTAGTTCCTTATGTTGACCACCTCCATACATTTGACTAGTTTGTTACAGTTCTTTGGGTGGTGAACTTTCTACTATATTTAAGGCAGGCTGACTCATTGGAGCAAGAATAGTCAAAGGCAACTGTATTTAGTTGCTCCACAGAGCAAATTTTTACTCTATCTCATAAAATAAATACTGGGTTAAATATTTATAACATGCTATTAGAAAAATACTCTGCCTATATTCAAATTCCTTTTCAATAGGATTATATCCTAATTGTGAGAACATATGAGTTTGAATAACATTATGCTAGCAATAAAGCCTTCAACAAAATAGGACTTGATTCACGAAAGTAAGTATAACCTAAATTGCTACAGATATAGCCACAGAGCATATAAGCCTAGTGCATTCTTTGAATTACCATGCCAAATACTTTAGTGAGAAACGTCAATGGCCTTTTAGCTGAATTAACTTTAGTGTGATCATGGGAGTTTGTGTCCTGGAGCAACATAGAGGTGAAATAGAAACTAATTTGGATCAAATAACCTCAGGAAATTTTAGCGCTCTCATGTTATTTCATTAAATTGTATAGAAACTAGGGAGGTGCAAAGTTTCAGCCATGTACAAATACAGTAGAATTTCTGTAAGCTGATCACCCAAGGACTGTAACAAACTGGTCAATATATGGAGGTGGTCAACATGCAGAGCCCATCAACCTAAGGAACGAGGCCTACTGTACTGATATTTACATGTGGTGTATGTCCAGTCTATGGAAATTAGGTCAGTGTAAGAGGTAGTCAAAGTAGGTTGGTGGTCAAGTCTGGAGGTTATACTGTAAATGTAATTTTGGACAAGCTTCATTTCTACATTATTTTAATTACATCATGTTTTGTCAGTATGTACAAACATGTACAAAGAAACAAACCAGGTTGTAGGAGCATAATAGTCAACAGCAAATATAATACATAGTCCATCACTTAATGGATATTACAGTCTGAGTCTGAAGGAATGCTAAATAAAATTTACAAAAATATTATTATTTGGAACAATGACAAAGAAGTATAGGGCTTTGGGGGACCTATGGAAGTGACATTTAGATTGCTTATCTACATGACATGTGAAAGGGTTACACAGGTGGAGGGAACAGAAAGTGAGTGGAATTGGTGACTATGGCATATTGGAGGGTTGGAAATAAGGCCACTTCTTTCTGAAGCAGAGAAATCTGGGGGTTAGGAGATAGCAGGACCAGATGAGGGTGGCTACATAGAAAAGTCACCTCTCTGCTGACATCCTCACTCTGAACTCAGAGACATCTGTCTCATCTGTCTTATCTCCTGTTTTTCTGTAAATGCTTTACTACTTGTAAGACTCACCTAAGCCTGAGAATACATGAAATTGTATTCATTTCCTTGGGGTGCCACAACAAAGTACCAAAAACTCGATGGTTTATGAAGGGGCACAGTCCCCTGCACTCTTGTAAGGTGAAACAGTCTCATTTGCTCTCCTTGAGGTACGAGGCAATGAGAAGAAACATTTCCAGTACTTGGGTTAGATGTGAGTTTGGGGTGATATTTGCCCCCCACCCCGTCCATGGCAGAAGCGGCCTTGCTGAAAAACACAGGCAGTTATGTCCTAAAGGAAAGAATGTGCTGGAGGGCCCCACCAAATCTTAGCTGGGGATTAATCACCTGCCTGGGGCAGTGGTCCATTGCACTTTGTTCCCTACTCAATTTACATAATAACTTTCAGTTAATCATATAGGGAAGTAAGCAAACAGAACAGACAACCCACTGCCTTTGTAGTTTATTTCCATTGTTGTTTATCTCCAAGCAGGACATTCTTAGTTTAGAAAGGTGTGTACATGCTTGCTTTGCTGCATTAATGCTAACAAGGAATTGTTATGACAGTTTTGTTACCTTTTGTGTTCCTCATTCTTGGATATTGTTATCTGATGATTTGGGGTGTATAAGAATCTTAGTACAGATGGGTTTTTGCTGAGTGCCAGAGCAAGCCTCAGTCTCCCCTTTTTAAATCAATCATTTCATCTACGGTGCTTCCTCTGCATCATCAACCAAGTAGGTTAGTGGACAGCAACAGGTTTAAACCCATGTTTCCAGGCACTGGTTTTATGGAAGATGATTTTTCCACGTGACCCAGGAGGAGGAGATTGAGGGGATGGTGTGCAGCTGTAAATACAGATGAAGCTTCACACACTTATTTTCCACTCCCTGTTGTGCAGCCCATTCCTAACAGACTGTGGACTGATCAGTACCAGTCTGTGGTCTTGAGAGTAGGGAACCGCAGGCATAATAGCAATTCACTTTCTCATTCTTAAAGAACCTGCGAATTCCAGATTGCCGTGTGAGCAGGGTTAGTTCCCCCTGACGTCTGCCAGGAAGGGTCTGTTTCCTGCCTCTCTTCCAGCCTCTGATGATTGTCAGCAATCCCGATGTTCCTCGGTTTGTAGATGCTTCACACTGATCTCGGCCCCTCTTCAGGCGACGCTCTCCCTGTGTGTCTCTGTTCTAATTTCCCCTTTTCACAAAGACACCAGTCATTTTGGACTCAGGCCCATTCTAATGACCTCATTTAAACGTGATTATCTCTGTAAAGATTCTCCCTCCAAAGAAGGTCATGTTCTGAGGAACCCGTGGTTAGGACTCTAACATGTCCTTCTTGGTATGACACAGTCAACCCACTCTGTTAAAACTTAACATATCCTATTAATATTAAAATTTCCCATTAATAGGAGAAAGGTGGTGATAAGGTATTTTAAGGCAAAAGGAACCAATAATTATTGCCCAGAGGGTTTATTGAATGAACAAATGAATTCAGGATTGCAGAAAGAGACATCTCACAGTATTCATCCTGAGAATAAATACTAACCTGTATTATAAAGTATTTATTATAAATAAATACTAACCTGCATTCCCTCTACCTTTCTCTTCTCCATCTCTTATGTGAGAACTCAGAGAATCACCTACATTCTAGTAAAATACGGTCTTGAATAAATGTTCTTTCCTTGTGGTGCAATACAATCATTTTAATATATTTTCTATAATAAAGAATAATTGATATTTTAGAAAAATTTAAAACATTAAAAATAATCAGATAAAGGCTTGAAATATATTGAACTAGTGTCTTTTATAATAAGTAAGTTAAGGGCTATTTCATGCTCGACATTTATAGTAATACAGGTCAAGCATCCCAAATCTGAAAATCTGAAATCTTAAGTCTTCCAAAATCTGACTTTTTGAGTAATGGTCTTATGATCGAAGAAAATGCTCATTGTGAATATTCCAAATTTTAAAAATTCTTAAACACTTTTTGTACCAATCACTTCAGATGAGGGATAGTCTACTTGTATCAAGAAGTTAATCTCAGGGAAAAATCAAAGCAAAAAGTTTTCTTTTTTTAAACCAAAGAAGATAAAAATTATAAGAATTTTTTCAAGCTTCCTCCTTTTTCTTAGGGTTTCATCTTTTATTTACAATTCCTTTAGGGGGATAAATTACATTCTTCAAAAAGATGTTTTTAAGTCCTAATTTCTAGCACTTTAGAATGTGACTTTGATTGGAATAAGCCATTCCAGGTATATATTAGTTAAAATTAGGTTCTACTGGGGCCTAAGGGAGCATCAGTCTTCTCCCAACCTCTCTCATAGGTACTGCTGGGTTTAAGCTTTTAGACTCTGGCTTACACCAGTGGTGCCACTGGCTCTCAGAAATATGGACTCAGATTGAAATCACACCATTGCTGCTCAGGGCTCTCCAGCTTGCAGACAGCAGATCATGGGATTTCTTAGCCCCCACACTGTTTGAGCCAATACCCATAATAAATCCTTATAATTCTGTGTATAACCCATTGGTTATTTCTCTGGAGAACCCTGACTAATACACCCTTTACTTTTTTCTCTTGAAAAATCTCATTTATTTTAGATGTAGATTAAAATTCATTACTTCTGTGGAGGGTGTCTGCCTTTTCTCACTACATCAATCCACAGATGCAGGAACTCACCAGCCCCTGTATTTCCACTCCCTTTTATAGTATTATTTAACCAAACCAATTTCATTTATGAGCTGCATAATGACCCATTGGTCAACAACAAATCTCATATATGACAATGACACCATAAAATAATTAATGCAGTGAAGGTGAAAAACCCCTACCACCCAGTGATCTCATAGCTGTTGCAAGGTAACAGCACAACACATTCTTCATGGGCTTGTGGTGATGCTAGGATAGACAAACCTGCTGTGTTGCCAGTCATATAAAAGTGTGGCAGGTGCAATTATGTACAATGCATAATACTTGATCAGGTTTATATATTTACTATACTATTCTTTTTATTATTATTTTAGTGTACTTCTTCTGTTTATTTAAAAATAAAATAACTGTGAAACAGCTTTAGGCAGGTCCTTCAGGAGGTATTCCAGGAGTCCTAGGCAATACCAATTCCATGTCTGTTATTGCCCGCAAAGACCTTCCAGTAGGACAAAATGTGGAGATGGAAGACAGTGATGTTCATGACCCTGACCTAGGCTAAGTCTAGGCTAACAAGAGTGTTTGTGTAGGTCTAGGCTAACCTGAGTGTTTGTGGCTTATTTTTTTTTTTAAACTATTGAAGAGTAGAAAGAAAATGAAAACTTAAAATAAGAAAAAAGCTTGTAGAATACAGCTATTAAAAGAAAAAATATTTTAACCCACCAGTATCTTGTGTTTGTGTTAGAAACCAAGCATTGTTACAGAGGAGGAAAACAGTTTCAACAATTAAAAAAACATAGAAAGTAAAAAGTTACAATAAGCTAAGGTTATTATCTAAGAGAGAATATTTTTTAATAAATTTAGTGTAGCCTAACTGCACAGTGTTTATAAAGCCCACAGGCACATCCTGGGCCTTCACATTCACTCACCCTTTGCTCACTGACTCACCCAGAGAAATTTTCACTCCTGCTACCTCCATTTATGATGAATGTCTTATACAGGTATACTGTTTTTGTTTTTGTTTTTTTTACCTATTTGTTTGGTGGGCCCAGGCTGGATTCAAACCCGCCAGCTCAGGTGTATGTGGCTGGCACCTTAGCCACTTGAGCCACAGGCGCTGAGCCAAAGGGTGAACTGACTTCTCGTCCCCCCTCCGCCCCCCGCAGTTTTTGGCCGGGACTGGGTTTGAACCCGCCACCTCCAGTATATGGGGCTGGCGCCCTACTCCTTTGAGCCACAGGTGCCGCCCCTTTTCTAGGTTTAGTGTGATGTAAATAAGATGTGCTTATTTAAACAAATACTTAGCATTGTGTTACAGTCGCCTATGGTATCCAGTATAGTAACACGCTTGTAGAGGTTTTACATATTGCCCACAGTCTTTACCATATTGCCCACGTGTGTAGTCGGCTGTGCTATCTGGGTTTGGCTACGTTCACTTTGTGATGCTCGCAGAGTGACAAAATCATCTACTAACACAATTCGCAGAATGCGTCTCTGTCATTAAGGGACGCATAACTGTACTTTTTAATATTTTTAGGTGTTTGTGTGGTGGTCTCTACTGTGAACTTTTTTCTAGTTTAGACATAAGGGGAAACATAAAATTCATGTGCAATTTAAAATAGTTTAACATACTAAATTGCCACAAACTTTACGGATACCCCTATATGTTTTCAGCCCTAGATATTTCATACAGTTTTGATTAAAATTAGAGTTATCATCTAGGGACATTGATGTCAAGCTAATATTTGATGATAAAATTTTAATGATAATATTGAGAGGCTGTTCACACCAGTGTTTTTGACCTTGCAAAGTAATGGACTTTCTATTACCTTCACTTAGGAAGAAAGGAGTGAAACCTGGCAAATATTTACATGGTAGTTACCAAGAAACTCAAGAGAAGTCTGTACTTAATCTATATCTTCCTTCTTAAATATGTTTTTTTTTTCTGAAAAGGGGGAAAGATTTTATCCATAAAAGAAAAGATTTTAATAATTTCAAGTAAAACTAACTTGTAACCTTGAAATTTTAAACTTTTGTTTTAGGAATGTAAAACTTTGGAATTATAGAAAACTTTTCATTTAAAATGATAAGATTTTGTTTAACATATAAGATTGATTTTCTCACTACTCATGTGGTAAACAATGTAATGATTCTGACTTATTAATCTGGTTCTGATTAATAACAAACATTCTAAAAATGCAGGTGTTTTATAACATGTTTTATTTTTCAAACAAAATAAATGTGGCTAACAACACCAACTTTCTAGCACATTAGTGAACAGTGGTTTTTCCATCATAATCTAAGATTCAAGTCATAGCATATTTGCATTAAGCACCTGTTACATATTGAGTTTTCAGCAAATATTTTTGAATGAATGTACACAAGAGCATAGGGACTTACAGGCTAATAAAAAGGAAAGCTCATTCTTTGGGGACAAGTAAAGATAGATTAAATTACTGAACAGTGACTTAATTTATATTATTCTTTATAATTCCTACTTAAATATTACAGTGATTTTTGTTGCCAAGATGTTGGCCTATCAATAGAGGCTGAAAATATATTTGAGACTTCTAATGAACTAGCACAAGCTGTTCAAATCCAAAATATGAAGAATGAAAAATTCTTGTACTGTGGAAATCTAATTCTCCCTCTGTGATGAGCATTAATCCAGTCACAGACGATTGCAACCACTGAATGTGGTAAATGGATAAGAGAAAGTTACTTCTAGAAAAACAGGGCCTTTGTCAGGAGATACCTATAGGGCTTGTTTTGGTTGTAACTGGTAGAAATTCATCTGGAACATGCTTGGAGAAGTTTATGTCTTACCTAAGTAGACTTTAGGAAACACGAAGCATTAGGTACTTGCAAGACCATCTGAAAGCAGAGATTTGAAAGATATTAGGTGCAGATCGTTCTCTGCATTTTTTTTTTTTTTTTTGAGACAGAGTCTCATTATGTTGCCCTCAGTAGAGTGCTTTGGCATCACAGCTCACATCAAACTCAAACTCTTGGGCTATTTTTTGGTTGTAGTTGTCATTGTTGTGTGGCAGGCCTGGGGCAGATTTGAACCCACCAGCTCTGGTGTATGTGGCCAGAGCCACATCCGCTGAGCCTGTTCTCCGCATGTTCATTTGGTATTTTTTCTCATTTTTTGGCTTTCACGGCTGACTAGATAATTCTTTATGGTTGAGAAACGCAGAATTGGCAGGACTCAGTCTAGTGTACTTTTTGTTTGCTATTTGGGGGATATCCCACAGTCCTCAGTTTTTTAAAAAAAATATCAAAGAGGAATACACTCAGTCTGATTTTGTTTGTGTACAAAAATAAATAGAATTGTCAGATACAATTATTGGTAATTCTTTCTATAACAACATAGTTAGTATCTGTGGAGAAGTCGCCACGTCCAAATAAGAGAGTGCTATTCTATTTCGGGGACGTTCAGTAGTTAAGCGAATTTATGTATCTGAGATTGTTAGCTAGAAACCAGTTATCATTCAATAGAACGAAAACTAATCTATTACATTCTATAAAATTCCTAGTAACACACACACATATATGAGGTCTGACAATTAAGTTTCCCAACTCAGCCCAGAAAAAGTGCAGCATACCTCAGTGCTGAATGTCATTACGGTCCCCTTTGAATACTCAGGAAGCCGTGCCTTGGCGCCAGTGCCTATTCCTCCCTTCAGAGCAAGTTTGGAACTCTTTTTCTGGAATGGCCATCGGAGCTGAAGTTCATGAACTCATTCTCTAAAAAGTGCAATATACCTCATTGGTGATCTTGAAGTACTTCCCTTGGCCATCTAGTGGCTGTAGAAACATATATCTAGGTCCATATTCTGTTGCTATGACAAAATGACACAGATCAAGTAATTTAAAAAAGATACGTTTCTTTGTATTATGGTGCTGGAGACTTTGAAGAAGTCCAGCATGGCATTCAAATTATTTTCAGAATGCTAGCAAAGACCCTATATGAAAATAACCAATTAGAGTAAGGGTTGTGTGTAGTGCCTTGAGTTTGTAGTCTATCAATATCTGGACAAAACACTGTTTACCAAAGCCATGTAGGTTAGCTGCTTCTTTCTCTGGCCCTTCCAGTGAATTGACTTTTTTTCTGAATATGAAATATATATATTTTTTACTACCTGTTTATTCTTTGGTCTGAAACTGCTCCATCTGATATTTTAGCAACTTTAGCTTTCTTTAATTTTTCCATCTTTTAAAGCTACCTGTGTCTTTCTATAGTTTCTCATAGACAACGTAGATTTGAGTGTTTCTTTCTTATCAACTTTGACAACATGTGCATTTTAGTTGTAATGTCTAGACTACTTTTTATTTGTTCTGAATATCAGTACAGCCAATTGAAATCTGTCATTGTTATTTGTGTTCTATTTGTCACATCTGTCCCTTTTATGACTAATTTTTACCAGTTTTTTTTTTAACCACATCGCTTCTTAGTACCATTTTAAAATCTTTTCTTTTTGCTACTTTTAATTTCCTTCGGATTTGTTTTTATCTCCATTAATAGCTTATAAGTTACTATTTTTTGCAAAAACAGTTTCTCTAAACGAATGGTTCTCCAGGTATGGGCACCTGTCTCAGCAACACCAGCATCACTGGATAACTTGTGAGAAGAATCAAATTTTCAGCTCTCTCTGAAGACCTGGACCAAAATATTTCTATCTAATGAGTCCTCCAGGTTATTCTGATAAACTATAAATCTTGATAAAAACTGACTGACTTCAACTTACATCTAAATAATACTACACCACTTCACTAGAGTATATGAGCCCTGCGTCAATGTAATCGCATTGCGTCCTTCTCATCCTACAGGCCACTACCATGGTACATTCCAACTCTTTGTGTTATGAAATCCAGCATGCTTTATGATTATTGTCTTAAAATGTCAATTTTATTATAAAGATTAGTTTACACATATATTTTCCATTTCTAGTAGCTCTTTATCATGTTGTGGTGGATTTAGATTTTAAATTATAATAATTTTTATTTTACCTGAAAACTTCCTTTAACATGTTATTTTTGTAATCCTTTTTTCTGGGTATGAATTATCTTCACTTTTGTTTGTCTTTACCTTTCTTCTTATTTATCATTGTATTTATTATCTTCCTATAAATTCCTTTTGTGGTGGCTGTTATACACCATTGCGTAGAGTTTCTTTGTTCAGTTTATGGGAGATTTTTGCTTCATTTTTTTCTTCTACATGTTTTCTATAACTCCAATTACACCTATATTAGACTGCATGTATAAATATACTACTTAAATGATAAATTTTGGAAACTTTCTATTTTTATATTTTTAATTAACTTACTTTTTGTTCTACAGTAACTAAACTACTATTTATTCCATTGACTGTACTTATCATTTAAGTACATTTAAAATTGTAATTTTTATCTCTGGGAGTTTTGCTGGGCATTTTAAAAATATATATTTCATTTCTATCCATGCCATATCTACTTTTATGTACATTCTGAAGATAAAATCAATTTAATACAAATTTTTAAAAATTTTTGTTTCATATTCCAACATCTATATCATTATGGGTCTATTTCTATTTACCAATTTTTCTATTGATCAATATTTTCCTACTGGTGTGTATCTGATAATTTTGACTGGGATAAATTGTACTTTGTTAAGTGCTAGATTATGCCAAGCTTTTCTTCAGGCAGATAAAATATTGAGATATTTGGGTCTTATGAAACTTGCTTTTAAGCTTTGTTACATTGAGTACAGAACAGCCTTTAGTTTAAGGTTAGTTTACTATCATTCCTGAGAAAATTAGCTTTGTGTTTTCTATTCAACATTTCATGAATTATTAGCTTTGCCTATGTTTGCCGGTGTAAATTATTAGTAATATTCTCTCCAATGTGCTTGACCAATCTCTCTTGAGTGATCCTTTTTCAAGGATCATGAAGTCTCACTCCAAGTTAGCTTAGGTTTGCGTTTAGATAGACTAGTGTGGTAGCTGATAATGATGCAATGTTTACTGTTTGGCAGAACCAAATAGCTTTGTAGGTATTTTATTTCCTAGCCTGGGGAACAGAGACAAGATGCAGACAACAGAGAGTGGAAAATTAGAACCAACAAGCTCCTTGCAAATACTATCAAGGACTATCAAGGGTTACTTAATTGCCAAAACTCTTCCCACAAACACAATGATAAGTGAAGGAATTGTCTTTGTTTATCTTAAAAGCTAGATTAAAAAATAATCACCTGTGAAAGTTCAGACCAGAGAACTTCTCTCACATGAATCTGCCTTTTAAATTTACATCACCCATGTTGTCTGGAAAACTCAGCCAAATTATTATTATATGGTGGACTAAGGGTTAGGAAACCCAGGGTGTGTGTAGTAGAAACAAATACAGTGTATGTCCAGAGGAAGAGATCAATCCAGGCAGCTCAGAATATGCACACGTATTCTTCAATATAAACTTAAAAACAAAAATTTAAAACTTATAAGGATATAAGTTATTTTTTGTAAGAGTTAGAAAAACATCACACAGACAAATGAGACTTTCAGGAATTTCAATAATAGAATAAAAAGTAGAAAATGAAGAATGAATATAAAAATCTGAAGAAATTAAAAAAAAAGAATAGTATATACTAGAAAGAAGTAATATACTGTATTTCAAAGGCCAACATGATTAAAAAAGAACAAAAGGAGGATGGCGCCTGTGGCTCAAAAGAGGAGGGCGCCGGCCCCACATGCCAGAGGTGGCGGGTTCAAACCCAGCCCTGGCCAAAAACAGCCAAAAAAAAAAGAACAAAAGTAACTTAAAAATATACTAATGGAAATAAAAATGTCAAGAGACTTTTGAGCAGAAAATAAGAGCAAGATTTAATAAAAAAGAAGTATATCTTTTTTATTGATTATCAAGAACTTGCATGGAGAGAAAAATGATAGAAAAATACGAAAATATTGTAATTTGTGTAATCTGGAATGAAATCCATAGAGATCTAATTAAAGTTGAAGAGACAAACAGTAGATTTATTGGAAAAAAGGGCAGTATTTAAAATGTGATGATGGCTTAGAGTTTTTTAGAGCAGAGAAAAATTATTATTAATAATTTTATTATAATAAAATAATAATAATTTTATTAATAATTATTATTTAATAATAATAATTTTATTAATAACAATTATTAATAATTTATTATATCATAAATTATTAGTTGTAGAAAACATAATGAAGCCCAAACAGGGTGAGTGAATATGGATTCACAGCCAGAAAATCTTACAGAAGTAGAACAATAAAGGTAATAAAGGTTCAGAAACAATTAAGAAACAGTATGTTGCCGTATCTCACGTTTAACAAAGATTTGTTGTTTTTTCCTCTGAACAGCTAACTAATTGCCATGATTGTGTGCATGTGTCTTTGCCTGTACTTATATAACTTGGCCTGATATGCACAAACTTATTTATATCACCTAGTTTTATTTTATGTTTGCAATATTTCTTAATTTTTTCTTCAACATCTTCATTTTGCATTGGCTTTGTCTTGTTTTCAGTTCTTGTTTCCCTTCTGGCAACGTGGGGAGCTTTCACTCAAGACTAAGCTTTCCTATGACTATTTTGTTACTGTGTATGGCGTGCTAGCTTTTCTATGCTATTAATGGATGCTTTGGTAAGAATGATTTATACCAGAAGAATAATTAGCAATGTCTATTTTTCACTCCCGCCCGTCTCCTTACCTAGTTTTGGTTGATCCTATTTTTTTTGTAGTTCTTTTAACATAACAGTTTATGTTTGGCTTCACATTAGAATTTCCAAGGAGGGTTGTGTAAGAGGACCTTTAAAGACGTAGTCATGTCTGGATGTCAGCTCCGAATGTATCAATTGTTAGTCTTGAAGCTTTTGCATTATTATTTGTAAAATTCCTTGTGATTCTAATGTGTTGCTAATGTTAAAAACCACATTCGATGGATAATTTTTAAACCCTGAAAGAATGTGCAGCCTCTCTAGTTTTTAACGTGGCTCTGTTGCTCCCTGCAAGTGGAAAATCTCTCGAGTTGACAATGATGCCTTGACAGTTGGAGCTGATTTGTGTCTCTGTATGTTTGTGTATAGACTTTTTTATGATGCAACATCTAGTGCTTGTCAGGTGACAAACACTTGCAGGCCAGAACTTGCTGCCAAGTTTTTCTTCTTCACCCTGCAATCGTCTTTTGCAGAATACTTTGTGCATTAGTTTGTACAAAGCCCAGCCCAGTGTCTGTCTCTCAGTAATACTAAATAAGGTATGAAGAGGCTACCACAGAAGGTTCCTACAGCACAACCTTGAGTTTGTAAGTCCGAAACGTTTGATTTTTACCTGTTTTAGAGAGCTTTGGATCTACCTGATCTGAAAAATTCTGCTGATTCTGCATACACTCTTGTGGTCTCACCTGGTGTGCTCAGTTGCCTTTTTTCACATAATGTATCAGCAGAATAGGTTTATGCCAGTCTGATAAGGATATTTTTGTCTTTGTTTCTCATTCATCCCTATTCCAGTTGGTTTCATAGCAGGGTGAAGACAGAGTGATAAGATTTCAGTCTGTTTCTTATTTGATAGCCAAGGAATATTGTTAGAGTGTATGAAAAATAAACACGTTGAAAATCCTGTAAACATCATTCCAATTTTATATTTAAACAAAATCTTCACATCGCTTTTTTTTAGGAACTTGTGAAAAGGAAGCCTATTCATGGGTTTTACGTATTGAGTCTAATTAACTAATGTTGTACTTTAAGAAATATTTTCCCTTAAATGTCTGCCATAGTGTCAAGTTTCTGCAGGATATAATAAGAGGATTGTGATGTTGTGAATGTTAATAAAATACCCTCAGAAATTAAAATGACATGTACTCAGTGTGGATTGCCATTTATTTAAAACATATCCAAATTCCATTGATTTCTGCCTTTAGGAGGGTGAACATAATTTATTTACTGAAAGAAGAGGGTGTTGGGAGCTGCAATAATATCATATATAAAATTGTTAAGAAGGATTGATTCTATTCTCTGCCAAACATTATTCTAATCAATATGTTTATTTAACTTTTTGATCCTCCCACTAATATTGTAAGATAGATTTGTTTAATCTAACAAAGTATGACAGCTACTGTGTTGAGGAGGGAATGAATTTGATGATAAAGACAGATTTTGAAAAGGGAATGAAATGGGTCTTCTTAGGTTTGAAATATATTATTCTGGCTACTGAATGACAGCAGATGTGGTAAGACAAAATGAATCACAGAGAAGATGTAAGCAAAATTAAAAATTTAGATTACTTTAAGGACAGTCAGAAAACTCAGGTTATATTTCAAAACGTTAAAGGGAACAGATTGATGTATAATAACAATTTTACAAATTTTCTTATTGCCGTGTAGGTTGTACTTAGGAGAGAGACATGAACAGAGACAGAGAGATAAGTGACGATGTTGTTACTACATTCCAGACAAGAGAGAATGGTTACTGGGCTAGATTTGAGGCAGAAAAGTGAAAATAAGCTAATCACATGCTTGCAAATAAGGAGGAAGGTGAATGTGGGGAGTATTCTTAAGGAGAAATTGTAAGAGAATAGCATTTTGCAATTTTTTCTTTTTGTCTTTTACCAAAATGTGAAAGATTGGAGTTTGGAAAGGTGGAATGATTGTTTCCTAGGCCACTTATAAGACATTTGACTGTGGGATTTTCAAGAGGAAACCTGAGTCAAAGTAGTAAGTTTGACAACAGCGGTTTGCAGCTCTTAAGCCTGATCTCAGTTCCCACTCCTAATGGAGATTCCATTTTTGATGTGATGCTTTCATGAAGACTGTAAGGCCAGGAGAGTGTGCCACTTCCTCATGGGAAAGCTCTGTTGTATATTTCATAGTCTCTTCTTTCAGTTACATTGTTGTAGACTTTACATTGTAAGAAATTGTTTCATTGCAAAGGTCATTTTGGTGTTTTTCTATAAATCATTATCATCCTATTGTTAGAAATTTTGAAAATTAGACTCAGTTGCATTCATGTCCAAACTGGTCAGAATAAGGCTTTGTAGTCACCAGTTTAAAATAATCAGTGCACAAGTGTGTGCTTCTGGATTTTGCCAGTGATGTAATTTCAATGTATTCCATAGGAAACTTCTCATCTTCCAACCAAATCTGATCTTCTACTCATTCTGCTTCTGTTAATTGGCACCACCGTGTGTTCATCGCGTGGACTTAAAACTTCAGTATTATCTTTGAATACTTCCATGACTACAATTTTCATCTCATAGCTCTATATTTTAGAGCACCATTAAATATTGTGCATCTTTATTTTATCTGAGGAGAATTTTCCTATTTCCTACAAGGTACTTGAAAATTAAATTTTTACTCTCCTGTTCCTATATCTACAATCGTAAATCAAACTAAATATCAACAGAAGACACAGTTTGGGTGACAACTTAACCTAATTTCATTTCTATTTACCACTAGGAATGAAACACTTCTTCAGATTCTAATACGATAACCTGCTTCACTTTCCTGCCCCATAATATTGAATTATGTGTGGTCAAAATACACCTAGAAGACTGTGTGCCACATAATTTCTACCTACTGAATGGATTGTGGAAACAGGTTTTGTTATATACCTTTTTATTGCATGGAAAAGTCAGCTTTTCTGACCACATTTCCTAGAAATCATGTTGAGGTAAATTGCTAGTAAGTGGTTTGGTGGTGTTTTTAATTCCATAGTTTCTGCTTATATAAAAAAATGTGATTTATTAGTTAGATACTATAGTTTTTTTATTTGACAGAAGAAAATGAGATATGTAAACATTTTGAACTATGAGCAGAAAGAGAATGGACATTTGAATGATTGACTATATCTTTCTCAAATTCACTTGTGACATGTCTACATTTTCTCCCGAGTCACTGAAAGTAGGCCAGTTAAGGATGAAATAATTTGTGGCCTGCAAACAAATAAGAAATAACTTCTTAAAGTTTTCTTTTCTATAATGTTATTACTTTCAAACTTGATATTGTTATCCTCACTTACTATTAATTTCTTAATTGTATGCAGAAGTAGTTCTTAAATCATGACTTATTCTTTCAATAAATTACTCTATTTTCCAATTTTTTTACATTTTTGCATTAACAACTGATGTTGTGTGAGCACAGTAGAAAAAACAGCTGAATACTGCTATGAACAATAGCTTTTATTCTAAAGTTTAAAAGTCACTATTTTTTATCTCTTTACCTACATAGTTTATTTCCCTAGACTTAAGTGTTACCAAATATAAAGACCATGATGCTATAGCACCTGCCTTATATGCTCATGTAGTATTCGTGCACTCATTCATAAGTCATGCAACCTTCATGGAACATTCAGCGTATATTAGTCACACCAGTATCTAACTGCTGTAGAGAGGGATTTTGGAGATGAAGAAAGTCCAGTGGAAATTATGGAGGGATGAATGAACTTTCACCGCATTTTGTCATGAAGTCCACATGGGACTTAGACCTATGACAGAACAAATGAGAATCTCTCAGGCCAAAGCCTCTCTCATTTCATTCTCCTCTAAAACTCCAAGATTCGGAAATATGAGCATCTAAATATTCCAAAACAGATGTTTGTTAATCTTCCTTTTGAATAAAGAAAGTAAATATTTGATCTAGGTATGTGCTTATTGTCTTGATTAACTATACAAAAGTACATGCTAATATTAAATCTCTTTCTAGTTTTGGTTGTGAACATCAAGAGGTCTTAGCCATTAGCCTTGTTTTCTCTTTTCCTTTTGTTTATATACACACATAGATACTTGTTTTCTTTTTTATTAATCAACAAAGCATTTAGAAAAGATATTCTATTACACCAGAGACTCCAAACAACATTACAAAAGCACAAACAAGCTAAGACGGGGGCCTTGTATTCAATGGACTTACAGTCCACATCCTAAGACCTCCACTTAAATAGGAGAGTAACAGCTTTGTCAGCCTGATCAGTGTCCAGCATGGGTGGTGCTTTTTGTATTCAAAGAAGAAATTATACAGTCTGGCTACTTTTAATTCTGTGACCTCATTTCCCCTACTTCCCCCTGCTTTTTTCACAACAAACTGGCCCTCCGAATGTGCCTAGAACGTACCTTACAGGATCCCACCCCTGGGCTTTATGCATATGATACCCCCTATTTCCTGGGCCCGTCCCCAAGATCCCACTTGGCTTCCATCAGTTCCTTCAAATCTCTTCTCTCTCGTTGCTACCTTAGAGACCTTTGCGGGCCACCCTGTGTACAATAATTTTCTCACTCTCACTTTCTATTAAAGCAAGCCCACTTTATTTTTTCATACTATTCATAATTGGTTGTCATATTGATTCATTAAATTTGTTGCATTCATTCACTTATATATTTATTGTCTCTTTATAGTATAAGCTTCTCTAAAGTAAAGGCATTGGCTATGTTGTTTATTTCACCAGGACTGGGTGACGTGTGCTGAGTATTAGGTTCTAAGTATTTATTAAATTTAAAAAGAAGGTGTGGGGGATGTTTCAGATGCCTCTTTCGTTTTTTTTCACTTTTGAACATTTTTACAGAAATTACAGTCTTTGGGTGAAGTAAATTTTGACCTGCCTTTGAACTCTAAAGCCAAGACACAAAATTATAACCCATTGTTTCTTAAATCTCTGAAATCGTATATCTCACAGCGTTGCCTTGCTATTTCCCCCATCTCTGAGGATACAGAAAGAAGATGCTATCCATGAATCACGAAACAGGACTTCATCAGACACAGTATCTGCTAGTGCCTTGAACTTGGACTTCTTCACTCTAGAACTGAGAGAAATAAATTTCTGTTGTTCATAAGATACACAGACTGTGGTATTTTATCATAACATAAATGGATTGTGGCATATGCACACACACACACACTTATGTAGCACTTAATCATGCAACTTTTAAATAAATGCTTCAGTAAAAGAAGTATATGATTGTAGGTGTAGTGCACTGGGTTTGTTCTGGGTAAATACAAGGAAATAGATTGCTGACAACTTTATCTCTGAATCCTGGCTCCACCATTAAAGTCATTCCTTGGTTAAGTTATGTCGCTTCTTAAGTTTTTCTCACCTAAAAATGTGGAGATAAAAATACTCTGTGCACAAAGTTATTGTTTGGATAAAAAAGGTAAAATGAGAGCTTAGAACAGTACCCATTACATGCTATAAACTCAATAGATATTATATATTTATTAATTATTATTATTCCCTGGTTTTAGTCATATAGGAGTTTTCCATATTCTTGGCTGTCACATAGGTTTCTCAAACTTACTTAGGAATTTTGGGTTTATAGCTGTTGCCAGATACAGTAATTTGTGGATAATTTAGAATCTAGGCCAGCATAACCAATCCAAAAGAAATTGTATATGGACAAAAAGATGATTGTAGTTGGTTATTAAAGAAACAATAAACAAAAATGTTTTTGCAGAAAATCTATATTTATATACATATAAATACTGATTCTAAAAATAACTCCTTTATGCGTGGCAGATAGCTTGTATAAAGCAGCAATATTGATTGGTTAATGTTGAGGTCACTTTTGATCAGAGGGTTGTGTAATAAAAATAACTAAAAATTATAACTATTCCCCATACATATATAATCAAGCAAGTATGAAATGGAATCTTATGACAGAAGCTACTTTATTTTTTTGACTCTATAACAACATTTTGGTATTTCAATATGTTAATTAATGTTGAGGTGGAGATTATTATTCTAAATTTACTGATATTGCAAAGCGTGCTAAGTTACATACCCTTATTTTAAAAGAAGAAAAATACAATGAAAAATGCATAGGTCAGAGTCTTATAAACACTTTAAAATAATAAGTACCAACTTACGGGAACATTTTTATTCCTAAGAGCTAAAATACATGAGAAAGCTATACTCATTGTTTTGTAGAATACAGCAATCGTTTTTTTAGGATGTCCTAGGATACCCGTGCTGGTTGTAGTGCTTGTGTATGGAAGTGCATGCTTCTCCATTTTTCTTTCTTTCTCTCTGAATTCATATTGATATTCTTATGAAACATCTGATGTCAGTCTTATTTATAAATAATGAAAATGAAATTCAGAAATTATAGTAATTCTGTGAATGAAAGAGAATAGTGCAAGCACATAATCAAAGAAACAACTACACGGATGTTTTATTTCTGTGAAATGATAAAGGTAACATCCAATTTTAACAAACTCCATCCTATTTAATTACAGTCAAATTTCGTTATGCCCGTAACGAGCACATTGTCAGAAATTACATTCATTGGTACAGCAGCTGATGAGAAAGCAGGCTCACGCCAGCTTTTCTGTAATGAATTCAAATGAAAATCGCTTTGATCTCAAGAAGAAAAGCAGTGCCCATATATAACCTTAATCCTTTAAGCTCCAAAACTTTTTAAGAATCATTTTATTTTACTGAACTTTTTATGAATCTAGATTTTTATGGGTTGATAGATTTTGCAATTTTAAAATAAAGAGTAAGATTGAAAGGTAATGGCATTTTTACAGGAACTCTAAGAAGTCAAAGCCAGAGTTCAATTTATTTTTGCTTTACCCAAAATTTAAAAAGAAGAAGCCCTATTGGCTAATCATAAGCCAGTGAAGCATTGTTGTTAGAGAAAATTGCCACAATGAGAGTGATAGCAAATCTGGTGCTATACAGGATTTCGCTTTGAGTTGATTTTTTTAACAACTGATAAAGAAATCCATGTTACAATAGGGGTTTGTATGTAAATTTTATTAGTGTTATTTAAGGGGAAAAGATTTTACCAATGCTGAAAAAATATTTATTATCTTCTAACAAACTAATTCTTTAGGGCTACAAACATCTTTCCATGATATAAGTTAAGATGTATGTAAAATACCCAGAGACCTGCATCGTAAACCTAGATCTGCTACCAACTGATTGTGACCTTGAAAAAGTGTATATATTCAACTACGGAAATTGCCTTTTCAATAAGTGTGTTTCAATATTTGACATTTTAATGGAATGTGGATATGGGGAAATTGTCTGCAATTTATATACATTACAATAACATGTACTGTGATCACTATCAGAATTTGTCAATCCTTCATATATGCTATGATTCTTAGATGAAGGTTTCCCTATACTGTCAGTTACAATTATTATTAGTAATGTACAGACATTTTTTCACATTCAAATGTATTGTAGCTCAGAAACTTGCAATTTTTTAGAACTTGTCCCAAATTATTTGCTATTATTTTCACATGTTGTTAAGTCTCCACACACAGATACAGATGCTCTAGTTTGTTATTTTCAGAAGTATTCAGCACTGTAACTTCAACAAGGGAATCTCAAATCATTGCTTTTGGACCCTTTAAATTCAACAGAAAATAACCAACACACACACAATTGCTCGTCCTTCTTATCCTGCAGACTCTTCCAAATGATTTTCGTATTTATGAATACATATACGAAGGATGCCAAAAATGTATACGTATTTAAGAAAGGAAGAAATAGCAGTAAAATTGTAATACTAAAGTCACATTTGACATCTGCTATCACAAGAGGTGCTCAAAAGTGACTTGTATTTATCCTTTGTTATCAGTATATCTTAAATATTATAATTTTCATACATTTTATATTTATATTTGGCACCCTCTGCATATTCTCTCAATAAATTAGTATTATCACTTGTAAATATTGAATACATTTGTCCCAATATTTACCTCTCCTGCTACTCTTCATTCCTTTCTGAATTTTCATGTTTTATCTTCTCCTGGAACCATTTCTCTTCTGCCTGAAGAAATCATTTCAGAATTTATTATTGATCTGTGTGCAACACATTATACAGACGGTTTCTATTTGGAAAAAAAAAAGAACTTGTTTTTCTCACATTTGAAGTATATTTCACTAGATCGAGAACTGTAGCTTGGCAATAGTTTATTTTCAGCATTTTAAAGATGTTATTTTATTGACCACTAGTTTTATTGCATACCTTTGAAGAAAATGTATTTTCCTGCCTATGACTGCTTTAAGAATGTTTTTCTGTGTCTTTAGTTTTTGGCACTCTTACCAAGATGAGTTAAGGTGTACTTTTCTTCTAATTTACTCAGTTGGGTTTTGTAAAGTTTTATCTGTGACTTGTCTTTTGTAAGTTTTGGGAAATTCTTGGCTGTTATTCCTTTAAATATCTCGTCTTCACCTTTCTTTGCTACAATCTGAAACTCTTGTTAGATATTTTAATGTTTCTCATGTTACTACCCAAAGATAATCTAAACCATTACTTGCAGGCTCAGAGGGGTAGATCGTCCCACTTTGGAATTCTTTCTTTTTCTTCCCTCCCTCCTTCCCTACCTTCCCGCCTTCTCTCTTTTCCTTCCTTCTTCCTTCCCTTCCTCCATCTCTCCTTCCTTCGCTCTCTCTTCCACTTTCCCTCCCTTTCTCCCTCTCTCTTTCTCTGCCCACCCCATTTTTTATTGTTTCTCTCTTTTTGGATTTGCCCTCACTCCTATCTTGCAGTCTCTCCAACCCCCATTAGTTACAAATGTGCATTGTGGAAAGTCTACAGCATCTCTGCTCTATCAGCAACTCTGGACTTCAATTTTTGTTTCCTAATTCTACGAGTTGCCCTAAATCTCTCCTCTGCCTTTCAGCTATTTTCTCCTTGGCCTTTTAGTCTCTCATCCTTGGCAAATGTCTTAAGGGAGAAAAAAAAAAAAAAAACCAGCATGTTCTGTTTCACTTCTCTATTTTCCTTTCCCGGGCATCTCACTTCTTCAGTTGATGGCTATCTTGGCTATCTGAAACTCAATGTTTGGCTCTGAGTTTCTCAGAGATTGCTGTGTTCTCTCCTGGTTGTTTTTGTTTGTCTGTTTGTTTTTTACTTGTTAACAGAAGCACTTTGCAGCACTTCTCAGCCTTTTTTCTCTCATCCTAATAATTGACAAACATCCCAATGGCAAAACTGCCATAAAGGAAGCTGGTATTGCCTCAGGGAACTTCCTAGTTTCTAGGCTTTGACCTCTGATGACGGGGCGGGATGTTAGTGACTTTCTAATGCCTTCAAACAAAAGCCAGGCTGATTGTAGACATTTTAATAGTCATTCAACACTGAACCATGAACAACTACAAAAGAACAGCTCAAGTGAAGCAGCATTCTGGGCAAGGTAAAACAAAAAGTAAGCATGGGATATATGTATGTATTGTGCCTGATGGAAAGGAATGTTCTCCTTGGTCTGGATCATGTTATATAAGTACTATTTATGACAAGAGAAAGGATAACCAGAGTGTGGGAGGGGGGTCTGGGGGAAGTTAAGCCGTTTTAGAATGGCAACATTGCTTCTTAGCCTCTGTAAGTAGTTTATGCAGAAACTTGGCTAGCCAGCGTCCTTCACTGAATATCCTTTCCCATCCCGAGTCTGCACCGCTGTCTACATGTTTTCCTTTTCTCTCTTCCTTACCTATTTATTCATTTTTGGTCATCACCTCATGCTCTAAGCTATTCTTCCTGCTCAGTGCTTCAGGTAATCAAGTCAAGTGGACTGAACTAGGGCAAAGAAATCCAGAAGTAAATGAAAAAGAAAATATCATTACGGGAGAGTATTTGATTATTTTCTCCCATTGAATTTTGGCTGTAGGCATTACATTTCAAAATTTTGGGTCAAATTTTACACTTTAATATCACTTTAATTTGAAATTCTTGACAGAAGGCTATTTATAAAAGTCTTAAAAAAGTATAAAATAGTTTATATAGATATATAAAATGGTATATAATTTGTGGTCTATTAAAAAACACTATGCTGGAAACAAGAATTGCGCTATTGTTTCAGTAAATAAACCACATCCTTCCCCGCCCCCCACAGGGTTTGTAAACTTCTTCTAACTTAGTGGTAAGCTTTCAGTTGGCTTATGTTACGACTTTCTAAACTTGAAGATAATACTGGCTTTCATTTAAACAGTAATATATAAATCATACAAACAAAGCCTGGTGCTCACAAAAGGAATAATGAAGGATTAGATTTTTTGGTATAGAGACGCCTTAATTCTTGGACCTATCACAGATTCAAATCATCTTTCTCATGTTGAATTCTCTGCTGGGATCTCATAGCTAAGCAACAGCACTATAAGATTATAGGCCATAAGACACCTCCCTTAAGGACACACGGCAGCAGGTGCTAGAGAGGGAAGCAAAAGCTACTCGGATTTTTTGCCTTGCATTACATTAAAACGGTCTGTGAAGATCTTTCTCCCCAGTATTAGGGTACTTATTTTCAAATTATTTGATTTCTACTTATTTCTGTTAAAAAAATCATAATTTCATTCATGTATTACAATTCAGAACATATAAATTTCTACAGTTTAGCCTTTAAAAGTGTCATGGCAGTATTAGTAAGGTGCCGAGTATCCTACAGTCACCTATGAAGTATAGAACTACATTGATTTCATGGCGATTATCGCTTATGTTCTCTGCCTGTACAAGGTACAGAGAAATGGATAATCCTGAATAACGAGTGGCCACCTTCAATCATAATAAGTTCCATTTCAAGGTATTTACTTGAAAATAATAATAAAACTGTGTATGCAGCTTATTACAGATGTTTTCCCTAATTTTCAAAGAAACGAATTTTTATTTATAAAGAAATTTGGAAAATATCCTAACTGTATATACTCATTCAAATGGAAGGAAAGAAATGCTGCCAGTTGTGACTACATGGGTGCAGCCGGAGGATATTATGTGAAGTGAAATAAGCCAGGCATAGAAAGACAAACAGGGCATAATCTCAATTATATGTGGAATCTGAAGAAATTGAGAGCAGAGAGAGCAGTGATTATCAGGCACTAGGGGTGCGGGAATATTTCGCTTGCAAGATGAACAAGTTCTGAAGATCTCAGCTACAGCATGGGTGGTGATGGCTCAGCTACTCACTTTGACTGTGACGATCGCTATGCAATATATCTGCATAGAAAGGGATCATATTGTACATTTACATGCAGACAACCTTTAAAAAGAATAAGTACACTTGTCTGCGATGATATTACCCAAAGAAAACTGAAGCTAACATTTGAATAGCTTTATTTTGGTATTTCCTAATTTATTAAAACCAATGATTATTTTCTTTCCATACAAATAATATCTATTTAAATATAATCATCTTACTGTAACTGATATTTTATTGTTATACTTAACTTTATAGTATTTGTACTTTATCATGCCATTAAAACTGTATTTGTGAGTGTATTCTTCTTTTTTTTTTTTTTCTTGAGACAGAGCCTCAAGCTGTTACCCTGGGTAGAGTGCTGTGGCATCACAGCTCACAGCAACCTCCAATTCCTGGGCTCAAGCGAGTCTCCTGCCTCTGCCTCCCAAGTAGCTGGTACAACAGGCGCCCACCACAATGCCTGGCCATTTTTTGGTTGCAGCCACCATTGTTTGGCGGGTCCGGGCTGGATTCAAACCCGCGAGCTCAGGTGTACGTGGCTGGCGCCTTAGCCCGTTGAGCCACAGGCGCCGAGCCTGTGAGTGTATTCTTAACAATGGTATACTTTTCCATCATAATTATTTAGTATAAGTTATTTAATCACTTTTTAAGGTCACTTAATTTTTCATACTTACCATATTATATAATTAAAGAATGAAGATCTCTGTGAACTTAACCTTTTATATATCTCTCAGTGTACTGTTATAAACTCCTAGAGGCAGAATTAGAAACAAAAGGTTGTAGATATTTTTAAGACTTGATATGCATAGTCAAGCCAGTTTCCTGAAGTTGTCACCAGTTCAATTTAATGAAAGCAATATACGAAAGGGTGCATCCCTGCTTTCCTTAATAACCCTATTATTCAGAAATGCATCATTCAGAAAACACAGGAATGCCTATTTGATGCTTCAACTTCATTTAGAAGAGTTTTTTTTTTTCCTTCATATAAGGAATCATGTCAAAAACTTCGCACTGTTAAGTTACGTGGTTTTCAACATAGGTAAGGCTTCCTTTGGGCTTGGTAGATATCTGGTGTTCTTATGTCCTGAGCTTCAGAATGTCTGTGAACGTTTAAATTATTTCAAACTTTAGTATAGAATGGGGTTAGTGTTTCACACTCATGAAAATCTGTATGACAGTCAATATTTCTTTCTTTTTTTTTCTTTTTTTGCTGTTTTTGGCCGGGGCTGGGTTTGAACCCACCACCTACGGCATATGGGGCCAGTGCCCTACCCCTTTGAACCACAGGCATTCAGTATTTCATAATGACCTTCCTGGAACTCTAGGCTTGCCTGTGACATTTTTATTCTTCAGTCTAAAGGAGAATTGGAAGCATGATTTAAATATATATATATATATATATATATATATATATATATATATATATTCTATGATTACATTTATATACATTATTTTATGAAATAGTTACGGATACTAATCATGTATGTGATTTTTCTGATGAGCAAGTTTCTTCCAGAACTAAAGACTAGAAGTGTTACAACCAAGCCTAGGAATCCAGGCCTGGAGAACTGGCAGAAAAGCCGAAGGGTGGGTGATAGATCACCCAAGGGCAGATCTTTTCCAAAAACTCCTTTCACCTTTTCACCACAGAACAGGATTGGGACAATTATATTGTAGAGTTATATTCACCCCAAGTGCTCCAAATGGCAGGATGAATTCTAAGTGTATCTATTACATCATTTTATTTACTGGTCAAACTTTCATATTTTTACAAATAATAGTTCCTGACAAGTACTTTTACCATTTCTAAACCAGTGCAATATTTTGGAAGGATCTCCTAAAAACTGCTTTACTAAACATAAATTAAAAACGTAATTGTTTTGCAGATATTTGTTTCTTTTGTAATGCAAGCCATCTTATTCTTCTCAAATCTTGTTTCTTTTCCTTTCTACTTAGAATAATTTTTATATTAATGGTATCAAACTACAGTAAAATGCAATAAAACAGAACTGTGAACATGAAATGGTGATTGCAGACAAGCCCACCACTGTCACTTTGCTTTCCTCTGCCCATCTTCTCATCACACCAACAACGTGCCATGGAAATTATTTCGACTCTTATTTCCTGTGTAGTCTATGGATTCCTTGACAATAGAAATTACCTTTTCTGTCTGAATTCTGAGTTCCTAAAACAACATGTAATGGATGTGAGTGGAACAAATAGGAGGGGAAATAAAAGAAAGGAGGCTTCTATTGTTGAAATAAAATCATTTTACATTAGCATTCCAAAAGAAACTCTTACTGTTCAGGACTGATGCTTTATGGCATAAATCCCCGCTCTGTTCATGAAATTTAGAAAGTGGTTAAGTGTGGGTGAAGGAATAATTAATTAGCTGTGAGTTGAGAGATTTGAGGGACAGGTGCTATTTATATATTAAGAGTCACTTTCGGTTCAAATTATGATAGTGTTATAGTATAATTTCATATTTTTACAAAATAAGAACAAAAATGTTAAATGCTCTGTATAAAATCACAAGGATAATATGGTTCAAATTGTCCAAAGTTTTACTGTGCCCAATGCTAAAGTCACCACATTGTGTGCATTTATCAACCTCCACACTAATTCTATAACATAGGTTTAGTCTTAATGATCTTTGGTTTTAAGATAGAGGGTACTATCAAGGTAAAAAGCTTCTGCACAGCTACAGACACAACAATTAAAGCAAACAGACAACCTTCAGAATGGGAAAAAGATATTTGCATGTTGCAAATCTGATAAAGATTCTCTCAGAATCTACAGAGAACTCAAACTAGTCAACACAACAAAGAAGCAAACAATCCCATTTATCATTGGGCAAGAGATATGAACAGAACCTTCTCTGAACAAGATAGGCGAATAGTCTATAAACACACGAAAACATGTTCATCTTCCCTAATAGCCAGAGAAATGCAAATCAAAATCACCTTGAGATATCACTTAACCCCAGAAAGAGTAGCCTACATTCCAAAGTCCCAGAACTGCAGTTGGCACAGTTGTGGAGAGAAGGGAACATTTTTACACTGTTGGGGGGGGGAGGGTGCAAACTAGTGCAGCCTCTAAGGAAAGAAATCTGAAGAGTCCTCAAAGAGCTGAAAGTTGACCTCCCATTTGATTCTGCAAACACATAACTAGGTATCTACCCAGAAGATAAAAAGCTATTTTACCATAAGTACATTTGCACTAGCACATTTATCACAGCTCAATCCATAATTGCCAAGATGTGGAATCAGCCCAAGTGCCCATCAATCTAAGAATAGATAAATAGACTATGATGTATGTATATCATGGAATACTATTTAGCTATAAAAAGATAGAGACTTGACGTATTTTGTGCTTACCTGGATGGATTTGGAGAATGTCCTATGTAAAATAACACAAGAATGGAAAAGTAAGCATCCAACATACTCAATACTCACATGAAGCCAACAGATGAACAACAACACCTCCACACAAGAGAAAAACACAACTATATCCAAATGGGGGGGTGATAGTGAGGGGGAGGAGGGCCAGACGGAGAGGGTTTGGTGTGCTACCACCCAACAGGCGCAATGTAGGGGTAGATGGTACACCTCCTGGTTTGAAGCGCTCGCCGGCAAACTGCACTCTACCTAACAAATGCAAGTAATTGGTTTGTACCTAATTGTTTGGACCTTTATATCACTCTGAAAAAAATATATATATGGTATTTAAGTAAACCAATTGATGAAACCAGGATTGAAATCTGACCAGTAAGAACCTAAAACCTACACATTTATATTATATTGCTTTGTTATAAAAGTAAAAGCTAAGACTTAACATGTTGAGAGAAATTAAAAATAATGGGAACATTTATTAAATTATCTTTTTGTTTCTGAATGTAAACCTTGAGTTTTAAATTTAATATTTGATGTATTCTCAGATGTAAGGTGAAATTACAGGTGATAATAGAAAAGTTATATAAAAACTAACGTATGTGTTATCCTTGTAGGGGCATAGATATGTGAAACATTGATAATTTAATTGGCTTCAACTGAGTGACAATATGTCACTCAATTAGCTTTCTTTACTTAAAGGGACAATGCTAAGTGCTCTCCTATCAGACATTGGTTCACATTTTTATAATAACTGTATAGAAAGCAAAGATACCTCTACTGGTATGAAAGCAGACTTTGGATAACTTTTGACTACTGCTTTTACTGTGCTAAGCTAACTTTTCTTATATCATTTATTTCTGAATAAATTAGAAAATACTAAAAATAGAATTAACACTAAACAAACAAAAATCTATTTTAAAGTATTGGAGAATTCAATTTGTGGTGAAGTGAATCAGTAAGATATATTTTGATTTCTATGCAGTGGAGCTTTAGAGAGAGAAGGAAAGAAGAAACTCTTAAAAAGACCAAAAACTGTTTACAGTTTTCTGCAAGATTCTTTCCCAAATTATGTTAGATTTATTTATAATTATTTGGTTCTTTTAATTATCATTCTAAATGATATTTTAAAATTTTATTTTAAATCTTAGGAAGAGAGAAACAATTAATTTTTTATACTTCAATCTTGTACCTTATGGTTTTACCAAACTTACTTATTTCAATACTTATCTCTAGGAAGTGTTTAGAAGACTGGTTTTCTCTGTTGTCTACCAAGATGAAAAGTTAAATTTATGACTTTGTTATCATTATACCTTTCTTTTTTTCCTTTGTTGCTAAAGGTAGGACTTCCAGGTCCATGTTTTTTTTGACATAATCATAGTAGACATCCTTTTTTCTTTCAGGAGAAAACCTTTCAATATTTCATCATTAATACAATGTAAGCTCTGGGTTTCTTTTTATTTTTATAGATACCTTCTAGAAAACTAAGGAATTTTGTCTCTTTCATTAATTTTACATATATTTATAAAGGAAGTTGAATTTTATGAAATGTTTGGGTGGTTATATGATTTATCTAGGATTTACAATCCTAGATTTTATTGTCCATAATTTGTTTAGGATATTTACGTATCTGTTCTCCTGAGGGTTTTGTTTCTTAGTTTTTTATGTTACAATAATATTATTTCTCTGGTGTTCCTATCAAAGTTAAAGTGGCCTCCAAAAACTAGTTCAGAAGGCTTTTTTAATTTTTTTTGCAGTTTTTGGACGGGGCTGGGTTGGAATTCGCCACCTCCAATATATGGGACCAGTGACCTACTCCTTTGAGCCACAGGTGCCACCCCCGAAGACTTTTTCTTTATCTGATTCCCCTGGAGAAGTGTATATAAGAATTGATTCATGTGTTTATTCTATATTTTTATGAAAGCACCACTTAAGCCATCTGAGCATAGAAATCTCTTTGTTGAAATTCTTCTCCTCACAGATATAATTATTTCTAACAGATGTAAGATTATTCGACTTTTCTCAAACTTTTTAGGTCATTTTGATTAAATAATGTTCTCTAATCTGTTTCTTCTAAATGTTCATTGTTTTACATAAGTGATTTTAATAACCTTTCATATTTTAAGTATAGTTTTCATTTTAAGTTTCAAAATATTAAACATACAAATGTTTTTGTTACGCTGGAAAGAGAGAGATGAGAACCTACCTGACAGGTATAAGGAACAGTATGGAGGAGATGGCTGCACTTACAATCCTGTCTAAAGCATTATAAAGCTATAACCCATCTCCTCATAACATTGTTCCTTACACCTGTTAGGTAGGTTCTTATCTCTCTTTTTCTCCCCACTTCCTCCTTCTTATTTCCAACAATTTCTACTTCTTTCTGCACGTATGTGCATTCATCAGTTAGTTCCAAATAATTAGGGAGTGCATGTGTTTTTCCATTTTAGAGATCCTTCACTTAGGCTAACCTCTCATATTTTTAGTGACTTAAAAATCTTCAGTTACCTTCCATTTCACATTTTTATTCCTAAATTTTATTCGTTTTTAAATCAGACTTACCAAAAATCTATACATTTATTAGGTCTTCTGAAAGAAACAACTTGTAGCTTTATTTTCTCAATTGTGATTTGATATATTTATTAATTGCTGTTTTTTATTATACATTCTATTCTATTTTATTGTTTTATTTTATAATTTTTTGAGATAGATACTTTTATTTATCTCTCTGAGATGATTAGATTATTTTGTGTAGTCTTTACTTATTTCTTAGTATACATAAAGGTAAAACATATCCTTCTCAGTATGACTTTAGCTTTATCCTCTAAGTTTTAATATATAATACTTTAAGTATCATTCAGTTAAAATATTTATAATTTAAATTTTCTTCTCTTTTTAATGTACAAGTTATTTAAGAATACATTCCTTAATTTATAAATGTTTTATAATTCTTTTATATTTGGTTTTATTATTAACTTGGCTTTGTCAATGAGGTTAGCATTATGACATGGCATACAGTTAACTTTGGTATTTGTCCTGCATGAATTTTAATATATCCTTTATACCTTTATTAAGTTTTTCTATATTTGCCAATTAGATCCTGCTTGTAGGTCATTTTGTCTAATTATTCCATAAGTTTACAGATATTTCATCTTGTTTTATCAGAGATCTCAGAGCCTTGATAGGTCTGCTTAATTGTCCACCACGTTTTTGGATATTTCTATCTTTCTTTTTAGTTTTCATAATTAACATAAATGTCTATAAATTCTGAATTACTTTATATTCCTGGTGCATAACCTCTTTTATCATCTTCACATGTTCTTCTTTACCTCTAATAATGCACTTGGTCTCAAAGTCAATTGTAGCTGACATTCTTATGAGTTGAATAAACTTGGTCAGTGTCTGCAAGTTATGTATTGTTCAAACCTTTATTTTCAACTTCCCTTTGCTTTTACATTTCTTCGTTTTACATTTGAGGTGTATCTCTTTTGCAGATAATATAAATAAGGTCTTTAAAATAGCAGAACAGTGCCTACCATTTTCATGTGTGTTCCTCTCAACGAATGAATATTCTGCAGTTATGAGTAGGAGAAAAAGTAAGAGTAGCATATTTACAAATAGAAGTTGTAAAGTCATAGCTGAGAAATAAGAATATGCACTTGATCTTCATATACCCTAACAATACCCTATTTTTTTGCACGAAACACATCATACTTAGTATATTATCAAAATAGCCTTGTTAAGTCCAATAAAAATTATTTATTTATTTTATTTTCTTGAGACGGAGTCTTACTCTGTTGCCCAAGCTAGAATGCCATGGCTTCAGCCTAGCTCGCAGCAACCTCAAACTTCTGGGTTCAAGAGAACTTCCTGCCCCTGCCTCCGCCTCCCGAGTAGCTTGGACTACAGGTATGAGCCCCTCCTCACAACATGTATCTTTAGAATTTGTAACACCTACATAATAGTGCAGTTTGTATCAAGTTAACGGAATTCTTTCTAAAAGTAAGTCACATCTAAGCTACTTGTGTACCACTAGCAGCATTGGCTTAGCATGATTTCACATTCACATGCATGATCACAGTAGGCTTTTCTTAATACCATGTCTACTTAACTTTAAAAACAAGAGACGATAAACCCGATGGCACACACTGCCGTCGTGTAGAGTAGATCTCTGGATTTCCGGGCTTATCTTCTAAACTATTACTGCACTCACAACCTATGCAGACTGAAAAGGCAAGATTGAGAGCGTGTGCACTCGTCAGCTCCTGGAAACCACCAGCTGAGAGCCCCGGCCTTTAATATCTAGGTGGGGACAGAGCCTGCTCCTGTGACCATGTCTAAAGTGACTACTCTCACAATCCCTTCCTGAGACCAGCCCTTTGTAGTTGCATCTTATCAATGTCAATCACTCATTATTTGATAACAGATTAACGGTATGGTCTATAGTCCTTATTTTTGGATTTGGTATAAGTAAATGACTAACAATTATTTAAATTATTAAGGTTCAAAATCCTCAGGTATATCTGAGGCTAGAGGAAAACTGGGAAGCACTGTTAATTCTTCCATTCTACTGCTGCAAGACAATTCCCTTAGGTAAGAGAATTAGAGCTTTTTGGATAAAGGAAGATAAAATAACACCAAATAAGAAAGGAAAAACCGTTCCTGATATTACTGACTCCAAATGCTGAGACTGCTGAATCATGAGTGGATTCTTAGTTTCCTAGAATGACTTGAACTCGGCAGGATTTCAGGATCAACTTGCAGGGTCGATCTCCAGTTCCCAACTTCCAAATTCATCTTGTCTATAACTTTAATTAAGACATGCTGGCAATCAGAAAATAAATTTACCATCTTACTCGTGTAACTAACAAAGACTGCTGACAATAAACAAATAACGCCACACATAAAATCATCAGTGAGCTTATTGTTACAGTTATTCTTCTGTCTTTCCAGAGGATTTAAACTACTGCTCATATTGATAATTAAAATGATACACTCAAAAAGTTTAGGGGTTCTTGAATGATGTAATAGCATTAACAACTCTAACCCTTAATTGATGAAACAGATTTAGCCATTACCTATAAAAAATTAATTTTTCTTTGCCATCATTTTCATATATTAACATTTAAATTTGGGGATGCCTAAATCTCCAAGTTCATAAACTATTTGTCTTAGCTCTAAAATGAGGTACTCAGAACTCTATTAATAATGTGTTGAATAGTTTAAAAGTTTGTATATTCAGCCTCTAAGGCGGTGTTTCTTAGCCTTCCTAATGCTGCAATGTACTTTCATTGTTAAAAAGGAGTCGCGACCCACTGGTTGAGAACCACTGCTCTAAGGAAAGAAGTACGGAGAATCTTCAAAGACCTAAAAGTAAACCTTTCATTTGATCTTACAATCCCATTACTAGGTATCTACCCAGAAGAAAAGAAAATCTTTTTATCATAAGAACTTTTGCACTAGAATGTTAATCACAGTTCAATTCACAATTGTCAAGATGTGGAATCGACCCAACTTCCCAACAACTCATGAATGGATTAATAAACTGTGGTGTATATATATATACCATGGAATGCTATTCAGCCGTAAATAGATGGAGACTTTACATCTTATTGATTAACTTGCGTGGAATTGAAGAAGATTCTTCTTAGTAAAGTATCACAAAGATGGAAAATGCAAGTGTTCAATGTATGCAATTCTAATATGGAACCAACAGATAAACAACAATACACCCATATGAGAGAAAAACATGATTAAATTCAAGTGGGGGGAAGGAAATAAGAGAGGGGAGGATGGCGGGGATAAGCTGTCATCTAATGGGCAGAATGTAAGGGTACAGAGCACACCCCTGAGTGAAGGAGTGAAATACAACAGAATTTTGCCTAACAACTGCAAACGAAGAAACCTAATCATTTCTACCCTCATATTTATCTGAAATAAAAATAAATACATAAAAGTCACTTTGCTTTTACATTTTTAAATATAAATAAAGTTTTTATATAACTTTGAAATTATTTAAAATTTTAGGTGGTCCTTATTTTCATAAGATCAAACAGTGTTTCTCTCTCAAACATAACATTTATTTTTATTTCAAATTCTATATCTCGCTGAAATTTTGAACATTTTACCTTCTAAAATATAGTACTTATCAGGAAATCATAGGATTCTATACATAGTGGAGAAGGTGACATATTTCACAAGTAAAATGCTGACCACAATCTCCAAAAGAAGCAAATGTGAATTCCAAACCGTCAGGTCACTGGAAAAGCAAACAAGATCATAATGTATTTTATAGCTTGGCAACATGTAAAACATCGCTTATTGTCTTCCTGGGATGCCCACTGGGTAAGCAGTGGTTTTCTGTCAACCCCATCTTGTAAGATTGTGGAAATATCCCAGTTATTTCCAATTGTTTACCGGCATCATTTAAAGGAGTGCAGCTGTGGTTTTACTTGTGCCTTCTCCCTGTCATAGTGTAATTGCCTCAGAATTAACATTCTTTAAAGTAAACAATGATTCTTAAGAGACAGATTTGGCCCCAAATTAGCCAGAGATGTACATAAACCTGCCCATTTTCCCATTAAGAAAAGAGCCATAAAGAAAGGCTTCCTGCTCTGGGCAGATGGTGAAACTCAGAAGTTCTCTCAAGCTGACTTGCTGTAATCCTAGAGGGGAAAAGAAATTAGCATCTCCTTGTTAGAGTGATAACATTTAAGCTATGATATCCTTTAAGTTAAGGCCAGACTTAACATCAGGGAAAGATGGGTTAACTGTGTTAGCCATTTTGTAACCGAACATTGAAGATGAAACATTGCTTTTAGAGCTTCAAATGAAACAATAGAGCTACAAGATTTAGATTTCATCTCTCTACGTTATCCAATAAACTCATTAAGCCTTCTGAGGATGGACAAAAGTATAGATAAATAAGCAAACAGGCAATAATTACAGCTTTCCACATACACTTAATTGGAATGAAACTTTCAAATCATGTATCCTAGAGAAGCATGATTTAAGAATTTCATTAAATGCATAGTTTACATTTTCATGTTAAGCGTGAACATTAAAGTGCAGAGGCATCAAATGTCCCTTTGCAAATGCATGTTGTACATATATTTAAGCTGAATGAAGAATGTCAGAAAATTTCCAGTGTAAAGTAAGTGACCTATATAATTCTATGTGTATATATATGTACATATAATATGTATGACATATATTAATTTACATTCCCAATTTTATGGTTGTATACATTTTGAAGTCTATAACCGAAATGAGAATAACTCATTATCAAATTTGTATCCTATACTACATATATATCCTATCTTTCTTTTGACCTTTCATTTCTTCCCTTCTTCTATATTTGGAAATTATTTTTCCTTCCATTAAACAAATGTAGGGTTCCCCAATGGTAACTGAATGTTTTGTATTAAAATTAAGCATCATGATTACAGGAATGATTTATGAATTCTGCAATAATACATTCAATAGGTATCCTTTATTGATAAAACTCGTAATTTCTGACATAGAAGCTGTTGTATGTAGCTTTTCCATTTCCATCAATGGTTCTGCAATTCTCTCAGTTTTGAAAGTTTGAGGAACCTTCACTTTTAAATATAGATTAATTAAATAAATCAAATATTCTTTTAATATCTACCATTCATACATCATTTTGGTCTGCTGAAAAAAATAGATAAGTATTCTTCAAATAATGAAAAAAAAGAATGATAAGATACTGGTAGAAGTCAAGTTCAGTACATTGTATGTTTTAAAGGTTTAAATAAATGCTATTGGAAAATGCGAGATTACATTGAGATTCAGAGAAACAAGCATGACTTTTTAGAAACTGTATTGTGTGAGTTTGGGTGTTGAAAAGTAAGCACAATTTCAACAGCCAAGGGAAAATGGAGAAAATATTTTTGGTAAAGAGTATAGTTTTAGCAAAGTATCAGAAATGTACTGGCAGGAGCAAGGGACTATTAAGAGACAGTCACAGAAGATGAAACAAAAATTAGAGATTGAGAGGAGATTGAAAACAGCATAAACTGTTTGTTAAGAAATTGGACTTTATTAAAAGAATGGGCAGCAGATGGAAAGAGGAGTATGCTTGCTGAAGTCATTTTTATAATGATATCTTTATGCAGTTGTCATGAGTTGAATTGTGTCCCCCACAAATGTTGTTGAAGTTCTAATCCCCATTACCTGTGAGTGTAATTTTATCTGGAGATAGAGTTTTCTTAGTCTTCTGGCTGTAATATCAAAGTACCATACACTGGGTAGTTTGAAACAACAGAAATATATTTTTCACACTTTTGGAGTCTAGAAATCTGAGATCAGATTTCTCAGCTCTATGTAGCAGGTTAGTCGTGTTAAATACAAGATGCCAGCATGGTCCAGTTCTGGGTGGCACCATGCCAGGTTGCAGACTGCTGACCTCTCCTGCTACCCTCACCTGGAAGAAAGAGTGAGGCAGGTCTCTGGTCCCTTTTATAAGGACATTAATCCCATAAGGACTTAACCCTAATGTCTTTATTACTTCCTAAAGGCCTCACTTTTAATATCATTCACATAGGGGATTAGATTTTTAACATACACTTTTTGAGAGTACACAAATACTTAGTCCATAGAAGGATGTCTACAGGTGGTCAAGTTAAGACGTGGCCATTAAGGTGAGTCCTATTCTTATATGACCAGCATCCTAAGAAAACGGGTAGATTTGGATATGGTAGGAAAGACAAGGGGAAGACAGAGAAAGAACAGCCTTTCCAAGCCAAGAATCAATAAGGCTACTAGAAAGTAGGATTGCTGCATGAAATATTATCGTTCACAACCACTGGAGAAGGAATCAACTCATCTGACATCTCGATTTTGTGCTTCTAGCCTCTATACTTTTGAGAGTTCTGTTGTTCAATCCCCTGATATGTGGTACTTTTTTTGAGTATCTCCAGGAAAGTAACAGTAGGAATGTAGATTCTGGCTGTAAAGGTCAAACAGGAGACAGGAGTAGCAGTTAAGTAGAGTCCGTGTTGATTAATGGCAGGGATGTGATCCGAGGAATGAGTGTTAGGCAACGTCGTCATTGTGGGAACATCGTAGAGTGGACTTAACAGAAACTTGCCTGAGTAAACTACTATTCCTCTACTCTGTATGTTCTAGACTATCGCTCCTGAACTACAAACCAGTACGGCCTGTTCCTGTACTGGATACTTTGAACGATAGTAACACAATAGTACATTTTTTTTTTTTTTGCAGTTTTTGGCTGGGGCTGGGTTTAAACCTACCACCTTCGGCATATGGGGCCAGTGCCCCCACTCCTTTGAGCCACAGGCGCTGCCCAACAATAGTAAATATTTTTGTATCTAAACTTATCTAAACATAGAAAAGCTACAATAAAAATATGATATTAAAATCTAACAGGATGACTGGGATGACCGTCCTATGAACCCAGTCTTTCATGGACTGGACTGTTGTTGTGTGGCCCATGACTTTGCATTTATTACAGTCTCTGACTTACAAGGATTTAACTTACATTTGTCAACCTTATGATGCTGAGAAAGAGAGAAACATTTAGCCGAAACCATAATTCTGTTTTTTTTTTGTTCATTTTGGTTTTTTTTTTTTTTTTCCTAATGTTTTGATCTTTTCTTGGGCTACCGATATGCTATTTTTACTCTCTCACTATGCTGGGCACTGCAGCTCCTAGTCAGCCAGACAATCAGAAGGGTAAACAGCTGATAGTCTATGGTGTGCTGTGTCGCCAGATGTTTTTGCCCAAATGTAGACTAATACAAGCATTCGGGGAGCTTTTAGGGTAGGCTAGATATCTAGTAGGTTAGTTGTGTTAAATAAATTTTCAACTTACAATGGGTTTATGAAAATATAATTCCATCGTAAATTAAGGAACATTTATAGTTTGGGAATAAGTGATGATATCACATGATATGGAAATTGAAAATGTAGTCTAAATAGGAGATACGTTCTTATAAAGAGTATAAGATTATATTGAAGGAGGTACAGTTTTGGAAGAGCATAAGTTACTGCTAGATTTCTAGTTTGATCCATTCAGTTCAATGAGGGCAGGATGACAAAAGGGAGACATAGACATTCAGAAGAATTCAGCTTGAAATGTAAGAATAGAAGCTGATTTAGAAATGTTTGATTTTGAAATAATTCTGAGATATTTAGTTTGTTGTTTTAAAAGAAACTTGGAAAAAAACGTCTTGACTAGAGATTTGAGTTTCATTAACATTTGAAGTAATTAGCTTCAATAATATGGACTGAAAGTGACTGAGGCCAGACCTCCAAGGAGCAACAACTCTTAAAGACCAGCAGCTAGAGAGGGAACTTCCTAAAGGGACTCAAAACTCAAGCAAATAGGAGACGGTTAAAGAAACCCAATAAGAAAAGCAGTTTCAAGACAGAGGGAATGGAAAGCATTTTAAAGTAATAGATGGAGATAAAGACAGAGAAGTGCCCATTAAATTAGGCAACTAGTTTCTCAGGTCTTTGGTCCATTTTTAAAATTGGATTATTTGGATTTTTGCTATTGAGGTGTTTGAGTTCTTTATATGAATATTAACCCCTTGTCATTTGCCTACTTTGCAAATACTTTCTCTCATTCTGTAGGTTGTCTCTTTATTGTATTGATTGTTACCTTTCTGGTGCAGAAGCTTTTCAGTCTAATGTAATCTCTTTTGTCTATTTTTGCATTTGTGGTGTGTGCTTTTAAGACCTCAATAAGATAAGTGAAATAAACTGGTACAGAAAAAGAAAAACCTCATTATCTCACTCGAATGTGAGATCTAAAAAGCTGATCTCACTATTTTACCCTTTATTCATAGAAGTTCTATTTTACTCTTACTCATAGAAGTAAAGAGTAAAATAGAGGTTAACATATGCTCAGGAGGGTAGAGGGAAGAGGGGAGGTGACAAGTAGGTCAATGGGTTCAAAAGTATAGTAGGGCTCGACGCCCATAGCACAGTGGTTACAGTGTCAGCCACATACACTGAAGTTGGCAGGTTCAAACTCAGCCCGGGCCAGCTAACCAACAATGACAACTGCAACAACAACAACAACAAAAATAACAGCTGGGTGTTGGGGCGGGCACCTGTAGTCCCAAATACTTGGGAGGCTGAGGCAAGAGAAATGCTTGAGCCCAAGAGTTTGAGGTTGCTGTGAGTTGTAACGCCAAAGCACTCTAACAAGGGCAACGTAGTGAGACTCTGTCTCAAAAAATAAATAAATAAATAAAAATACATAGTTAGACAGGAAAAATACATTATTGTGTTATATCACACATAGGATGACAATAGATAATAATGATGTAGTATATATTTCAAGGTATCTAGAAGAGAGAGGATTTTTGAATGTTATTAGTATCACCATAAAGAAATGATAAATGTTTAAAGTGATGGATATGCTAATTATTCTTATTTGATAATATGGAATGTATTCATGTATTGAAACATCACACTATACACTCATAATATGTACAATTATTATGTTCTAATCATAAATAATGTAAAACTTAAAAAATTAGGCAAATTAATAATTTCATCACCTGAGAATAACTTAGGGAAAAGAAGCTATGCAACCACACACATTTCTGATATTTCCTCCTAAAAATAAGTAACAGATTGGCAGATTCGCGATTGTAGCAGCTCAGAGCCGGCGAATAATAGTTCTTCAAGTCTGCAGTAAAAAATGGCCTCCAATAAAATTACATTGCAAAAAATGGGAAAGAAGCAGAATGGAAAGAGTAAAAAGGTTGAAGAGGCAGAGCCTGAAGAATTTGTGGTGGAAAAAGTTCTGGATCGACGAGTAGAAAATGGGAAGGTGGAATATTTCCTGAAGTGGAAGGGATTTACAGATGCTGATAATTCTTGGGAACCTGAAGAAAATTTAGATTGTCCAGAGTTAATTGAAGCATTTCTCCATTCTCAAAAATCTGGTAAAGAAAAAGATGGTACAAAAAGAAAATCTTTATCTGACAGTGAACGGATGATAGCAAATCAAAGACGAAAAGAGATGGTGCTGACAAACCAAAAGGCTTTGCCAGAGGTCTTGATCCTGAAAGAATAATTGGTGCCACAGACAACAGTGGAGAATTAATGTTTCTTATGAAGTGGAAAGATTCAGATGAGGCAGATTTGGTGCTGGCAAAAGAGGCAAATATGAAGTGTCCTCAAATTGTTTTTGCTTTTTATGAAGAGAGACTAACTTGGCATTCTTGTCCAGAAGATAAAGCTCAATAATTGTTTGCATTGCTTTTTATATATATTTATATGTATACAAAATCTGGGTCTTGGGAGTGTGAAGAAATAACTACATTCTAATAAATCAAGTTTGATTTGTTCATTTTGAAAGTAGTACTGGGAAAGTCGTTGAGGGGGGGCTTGCATCAATAGCACTGGTTACTTTGAACAAATAAAAGCTTTCTCTAGTTGCTTTATCAGAAAAAAAGCATTTGATACCATGGTACAGTATTTCCTCTGCATTAGAGAACAGCTTTTCTAAATACTAAGGGAAATTTCTATAGCCATTATTCAGTAAGAACTTGTGTTGAACTCTTTGCCTAAAGACCATTCTGTTTTTTTTTTTTTTAATTTGGTTATGTATGTGTATACATAACATTCATATGTAAATGATTTTCTTGGTTTTTAAACATTCACCAAAACAAAAATCACAGGTAAGCCCAGGTGTCTTCAATACCATCATTCTGAGCAATGTAAGAATAGAAAATTTTCCTGAAGCCATAATGTTTCAAATTAAATAGGTGATTCTTAATTCAACAATTTAAATGGATAATTTAAAGGCAGCCATGTCAGAATTTGTATGTATAGTCATATAAATGCAAAATTGTGTTTACAAAATTTCTAAAAGGAAAAGCTTTATCATTACCAACAACCTCCCCACTCACATGAGGAAACTAGACAAATCCTGGTGTGTTCTAATGAGATAAACAAATAAGACTTATTTAAATGGTCATTAAAGATTCCTCTAGTAAGCCATTCCTAGGCTAGGCTCATAGAAACCTAATCAGATGGCTAAACCATGTTGGTAGTTTCATACCTGTTGACATAAATGTGTGAGCAAACTTTGTAATCTAAAAATATTGACCGGCATGTTTTTTCCTTACCCCAACTCATTCCTTACATGTAGACTCAAACTTTTTAGTATTTGGGTTACTGGTTGAGCAGAAGCCATAAAAAAGTCATAATAATCAGAATGTTATCCAATTGTATATTGTTTACTTTTATTATAAATAATAGTGAACATTGGTTAATAAATAGTTTTATATTCCTTTAAAAAAAACTAAGTAACACAGCTCCCTGAAAGTAGCATAGAGTATGATATAAAAACCAGATGTACAGATTCTGACATGTAATTTTTTAACATTTTAATATCTCTGACTTTAATAATTATTCTTAGCTGGATTGAATTTGGGTCGTTCCAGAGACTGAGTTTGTTTTTGCCAATCACCAATGGGTCCTAATTAGCAGAGAATATTTTATGTTAAATTTCTCTGTAAGCATTTTTTGTACCATATTGATAGCTTGAACTCATTGCATACAGTGAATACTGGTTTGCAATTTGTTTTCTCAAGAGACAATTCATTTTCTTCTATCCCCCTGGACTTAGTTTGCCCATTCCAAATTTCTTTGTTATCAATTTCTGGTTGGTATAATTATATATTAATTTATGCACATGATGTAGCTCTTTCGTGACACACTTATTTGTCTCTGTGAGAGAATATTATCTTCTAGTATATTATACAGGGATTCAGAGCTTGAAAGCTCCACCCCTGCATTTAATGGTGCATAAACTAATGATGTGCCAAACAATTTATAGTAGTATATTTAATGAAAAAAGGTAAGTGAATGTTTTTATCTCCCCCCCCCCAGATTCTCAGGATTCAATGTATAGTGAAGGTTGTAATAAAACTATCATGAACTTCCAGAAAGGAATATTACTTACCTTTCATTTATCAGGATTGTATTGACTTCAAGTTCCATGTCAGAAATGCAGTCACATTACAAGTGCATTAGTTTTCTACTGTAGCTGTACCAACTCACCCCTAACTTAGTGGCTTAAAATAACACAAATTATTACCTTTCTTATCCGGAAGTAAAACATATAAAATTGATTAGATCCTATGGAGCTTTCTTTTGATCTTAGTCCAAAAGCAGAATGCCATGATCCTATGGAGCTCAAATCAACGCATTAGGAGAGCTGCATTTCTTATGGAAACTTTAGCAATCTGTTCTTTGCTTTTTCCAGCTTCTAGAGCAGGGGTCCTCAAACTGCGGTCCACTGAGGACATTTATCTGGCCCACCGGGTGTTTTTGCCTCCGCTGCCTGTCCTGTTTAGCAGCACTCATCCCGGCCTGCAAAATCTGTTAGCGGAAAAACCATTGGTTGCAATCCGAGCCAAAACATGTGTGGATTCACTGGAAAAGTTGCAAAAGGAGTTCCAATTTAGATTTAAAGAGCTTCATCTCCATGAACACGACATACAGCTTTTTCATAACCCATCTTCTATTGACATTGAAAATGTGGAGGTCAGTCCCTGAAGTCCTGCCCCGGCTGCCCCTTTGCCAGCTGCTCCAGCACCACCTGGTGCTGCATCTCCCCCGGTGGGAGCCAGGCACTGACAGGGGTGTGGCGGGGGCGGCCG
>CAUYRH010066078.1:0-47683 GCA_963574655.1 Perodicticus potto | reverse complement strand
TAATTTAAAGGTTTCATATGAAGGCTATAACCCAACTATAGCACAAGAATATGGGAAGTGGGGGGAAAGTTGGGGTGGAGGGAGGGTAATTGATGGGGCCACGCCTATGGTGCATCTTAGAGGGTACAGGTGAAACTTACTAAATGCAGAATACAAATGTCTTCATACCATAACTAAGAAAATGCCATGAAGGGTATGTTAAACAGTTTGATGAAAACATTTCAGATTGTATATGAAACCAGCACATTGTACCCCTTGTTTGCACTAATGTACACAGCTATGATTTAATAAAAATAAAAAATAAAAAAAAAATAAAATGACAAAAAAAAAATTTCAGATTGTATATGAAACCAGCACATTGTACCCCTTGATTGCACTAATGTACGCAGCTATGGTTTAATTAAAAAAAAGAAAACTAGAAAAAAAAAAAAAGAAAAGAAAAGAGAGTCCCTGATGACCTAGAATTAAAGGTCCTGGCATGTTTGCCTCATTCCTTCCTCTGTACCTTCTGTCACTGTCTGACCCTCTTCAGACTGGGAGCCGCAGAAGGGCCGGGACTGTGTTCAGCACTCTCTGCCACCTCTGGGCCTCATCCAGTGAACTCCGTAGGCAGCATCTGGATGGGATCAGCTAATCAGCAACAGCTGGCTCTGTGACGACTTGGATACATCAACAATGGTGGCAGTGCCTGGTAGAAACAACACTTTGGCCAGGCTGCAAGGACAGAGAAAACAGAGCTGAATCAACAGTAGGAAAGTGGGCTAAGTTCAGAGTCAATGCCAATTCAATGGAAAAAAAAATTCAAACCTTTCTAGGAACGTATAGGATGCCTATTTGCCCGAGTGCACTCTAGAGAGGCTGCAGGTTGAGTTAGGAAACACAGCTGTAGCTTTGGAGAGACACGTGGCCTAAAACACACAAATGCAAAGGCTGTGGGGCACGTCTTGATGAAGTTCAGAAGTCACAAGTATTGGGGTTGGGAGGGGCCTTGGGGGTCATCTGGTGAACCGCACCAACCGAGGAGAGCCTGTCAGCTGCAGAAGAGCAGCAGAGATGGAGTGACTCATGCCTGGCTGCAGCCCAGGTCCCTGCGCCTGCCTCTACCGCTGACCCCATTCCCTCCTGCCCTGCAGGAGTGAGGTACAGCCTGCCACTGAGCACTGGAGGCCCTCAGGGCTCAGGGCTGGGATCTGCAGAGACTGGGCTGCAGCAAAGTGGCCACCTAACAACCCCACAGAAGGTGAGTGAATAGAATCCAAGCCAGGTGGACGAGGAAAGCAAAGAGGATTGGAGAGCCCAGGTTCCCCTTTTCCCTCCAACACCCATTCCCAAGTTTCTCTAACTCACTGCCATGCCCCCCCACAAACCTGCTCTATAAGCAGAAAAAACAGAGAGAAAAGTAACAGGGGGGTGGGCTGAGCAAGAGGGTGGAAGGAGTGAAATGAGAAGTCTTTTGGGAAAAGCCTGTTCAGCCAACAAGAGTTGCCCAAGGCTGTGCCATGGATTAGGGGTCTAATGTAAACAACAAGGGCCCATCTGCTCTGGAGGCCTTCACCTTCAGGGCCCTTTACTCTCTTCTCCCTTTCCTGCCTACAGACAGAAACCCAACGTCCTTCCCCATGGTACAGCTCATGGGGACAGGGTGGCAGGTCAGGGGCCATGAAGTTGGGGGTAGGGTCCTCAGGATTGCCCTCTTTCAGATGCTTAGCATAGCTCCATCCAAACCTGGCTGGACTCCCAAGTCATACCCAGCAATAGGAGCCCATGTGTGGCCAGCTGTGTGGCCAGCTGCAGATCCTCCCAGGGCTCCCCAGGCCAGAGAGCAGATGGGACTCCAAGGTGAGGTGCTGCAGGTAAAGGATGAGCAGACTCCTACAGCCTGGTGTCAGAAAGTCTCTCTACTCTGGGGTTGCACTATCCACAGGACCAGGTTTGGCTGCCACCACCTGATCCTTCCACCCAGGTCCCCTCCTGCCCTCAGGGGTACAGCAGAGTACAGCAGAGAGAAGGCTGGATGTGGAACTCTGTGGGCGTGGGGTCTGATCCCAGCACTCACCCACACCAGCTGTGTGCTCTTGAGCAAGATTATAGACACTGTAAACCTCAATATCCTCATCTGAAAAAGGAAGATAATGGATCATGGGAGACACTGAAACAGGTGTGGCAGCGATCCTTAGCCCATCAAAGGTGCTCCTTGAGTGCTTCATTTCCTTGGTGCTCCTTCGAAGTGACCCTTCCCCAACCTGTGACTTAATGAAGAAAGAGGCAAGGGGGCAAATAATAACATTTCCTGAGCGTTTATGACAAGCCAGACACCATGCTGAAAGGTTTCTAAGGCTCTCCTGTAACTCTCTTAGCATGGTATACAAATGGGGGAGCCAGGGTTCTGTATCAACCCTCTGTAAGAGGAGAGATGAGTGCTCAGGGGAAGAAATGAAATGGTGCACAAGTGCAAAGGAAACCTCGCCTCTGGGCTGCTCCACGACCCAGTCCTGGGCCCAGACTCTGTGTGAATGGAGGAAAGGGGGACCACCAGCACTCTGGTCACCTCTGTACCTCCACAGGCTGGGATGTGGTTAAACATGTTTGATAACAGATATTTGTTATGGAAATTACCTAATGAGCGACATGATGATTATCTAGCACCAACACAGTGTTATCATAAATATTACAAATTAAATTAGGCTGCCTCTGCAAAATCAAACAAATAATAAGAGTAATTGAAATTCTAATAAACCAAAGGATTGCAGACCACTTGGTTCCTCAAGATGTTCTTGTTGATTCCTGTGTTTGTTTTGGACTGTGTAGGCTGGAGATGAAGAAACTGATCTGGTCATCTGTCAGTCCATTTTTCAATGAACTTCTACCCAGGAGTGAAACAAATCCATATGGATAACGTGGGATGCAGTCACCTGAACTAGAGAAGTTTCTCTGCGGTTCCACATTTCAAAGTGACTCCAGGCTTGGTTCTTTGGCAAAACTACATCCTCCCCTCTACTTTAACTTTGCAGATGGAAACGGATTTTTCGCTTTTGACGTTTTTAACCCTAATTTGAGAGAAGAACATTTTCTGTTGGGGTTAGCTAGAGAGAATGAGATGGTTTTCTTTATCATCATTAAAATGTTGAAGCCCAACTTCAAATAATTTATTATAGAAGAAACTGGTCTTCTCCCTTTCGATTACTGGGAAATCACCCTCACTCTTCTGAGTCTTTCAATTCAGCCACTATTTGAAATAATCAATATTTTATTTTCAAACAAAAGCTCTTAGACAGATTCATTTCTACCAGCACAGAACTGAACTGAACTGAAAAAAAGCATTTTGGAAACTGCGGGCTTTTGTTAGGGTGATTGTGTGGGGACTGTGCTCTGTGTCTGCTGTGCTGTTTGCTTCTTCTAAGCATGGAGGAAAAACTTTATTTCCCAGACTCCCTTGCAATCATGCCTGAGCCACCTGAGTGAGCGATAGCAATAGGGTGTGAATGTGATACAATTCATTTCCAGGCCTCACCCTGGACTGCCGTAATCTTAAAGGCCATGTGTTTTAGACCTTGTATCTGCAAGATGAAGCCTTTAGTGAAAAATCTCTATTGCACTAAACACTAATAATTCACTAACACACTTATGCAGTAGGACTTCACATTCAGTCAATAATTGTAGAGCTTCTTCCATGTTATAGATAATAATATATGTGAACATGAAAAGCTCTGTATGTCCATCCTCATCACAAATAATCTGACCTTCCCTCTGATTCTCGTCACAATTTTTAGTCAAGAAAGTGATCACCTCTTGTTTGTTTTTATTAAACCTCACCATGAGTTTGGCACATCACTTGGCAATAAGGAAATAGAGCTTTTACTTTATATAGTAATGGGAGAGCTACTGTTGGCCTGATCCTCACAACAACCTAATAAATTTATTCTCATTTTATTGATGAGAATATTGAGACTCTGGGAAGTTAAATAACTTGTCTGAAGTGATATAACTGGGTAAAATGAGAAGGCAGAATTTAAACTCAGAACCTTTAATTTCATGATGTCTTTTCCTTAAACTTCATCGTCTCTTAACTTCATTATATTAAAATAATATGGAAGAACTCACGACATGATGTGATGAAGGGTATCCTTCAGGTATTTTCAAACCAGAACAGACTAGCCCAAAGATTAAAAAACAAACAAACACATAATCAAAGACTACAGGTGCCCACCATGATGCAGAGCTAGTTTTTCTCTATTTAGTAGAGACAAGGTCTCTTGCTCAAGTTGGTCTTGAACTGCTGAGCTCAAGCAATCCACCTGCCTCAGCCTCCCAGAGTCCCAGGATTATAGGAACAGGATCTGCACCTGGCTCAGATCTTTGTTTTTAATTAACAGAGTGTTGTGCACTCACATAACATTTCTTCAGTTTTAGGTGTATAGAAAAATGGGGTAAAAAGTATGCAAGGACAGAGGGTTTCTGCACATCTCTTCTCCATCCAATTTTTAACATCTATTAACATCTTGCACGGGTATGGAATATTTATGCAATTGATCAGCCAATGTAGCACAGTTTATTTTTTCTTTTACTGCAAATACATTTTCATACAAGTTTCTAAAACAACCCTTGAATCATATGTGATGTTTTTACTTCATTTTTAAATTGCTTTATAACAATTGGTTTCCTGATGAGATTTTTTTTTAATTTTATTTTACCATTTCTCTGAAATCTCTCATGATTGTAAAAAAAAAAAAAAAGAAAGAAAGAAAGAAAGGACATAGGGAAATAAAAATATTGTGGCCAGAGGACAGGGCAGAAAGGAGAAAAAAGGACAAATATAAGTAAAACATCAATATGAAAATTCTCAGAGATACTGCATTTATAAATACAGAAATGGTAACCACAAATTGGGCATGATGAGTCATTATACATATACACACATATACAAACATACATGTATTTATAAATCCTGTCCAGCAACTGACTGTGGCACCTGGAAGCTCATTCCAGCCCTAGGGAACTCAGCATCACAAAGCTATCACAGCTCCATGGAGAATGGGATTAGAGGGCCTTGGCTGGCAGAAAAAGAGAAGAGGCTCCAAGGAAAACCACAGCCCACACTTCTAAGCCAACTCTGACAACCTTGGGAATCTCTGGTCCCTGGGGGTGTCACATCTCAGTCTTTGTCTCCTTAATAAAAAGAGGTTGGATTCCTCACCCAAACCTCCTTCTTCCCCAGGACAAAGTGAACTGAGATCATACAGGAAAAGAAAATGGCTCCCAGAAACTGAGGAATGTGCAATACCTGCTCTTTTGTAGACTGGACCTGAGTCTGAGCCCGCTACTCTGCGACCCATCCACTCTGAGCCACCACTCTGCCACTGCTGCCTGCCCTTGTTGCTGGTGATCAGAAATACTGTGATGAACATACATTTCTTCAGGCACATTTCAGATGCACATGCTGCCTATAGATGGTGCACACAGATAGGCACAGCTTTGGTGAAGCCACCTCTGCCCTACTTGTTGAGCCACAGGCACCATCCAATATCAATCCTATTTTTAAGTGGGCAAGAGACATGAACAGAAACTTCTCTGAAGATGATAGATGAAATGTCCAACAAACACATGAAAAAATGCTTATCATCTCTAATCATCCAAAAAATTCAGATCAAAACCACCCTGAGATGTCACCTAAGCCCAGTGAGAATAGCGCACATAACAAAGTCCCAGAGCTAAAGATGCTGATATGATGTGGAGAGGAGGGAAGGCTTTTACACTGCTGGTGGGAATGCAAACCAATACAGCTTCTGTGGAAAAAAGTGTGGAGAATTCTCAAAGAGCTAAAAGTAAATCTTCTATTTCATCTTGCAATTCCATTACTAAGTATCTACCCAGAAGAAAAAACCTTTTTACCATAGGACATTTGTGCTAGAATGGTCATCGCAGTTCAATTCCCAATCACCAAGATGTAGAATCAACCCAATTGCCCATCAACTCATGAATGGATTAATAAACAGTAGTATAGGCATACCATGGAAAACTATTTAGGCCATAAAAAAGATGAAGACTTTATGTCTTTTATATGTAACTGGATGGAGTGATGAACATTCTTTTTAGTAAACTATTACAAGAATGGAAAAGCAAGTATCCAGTGTACACAATACTAATATGAAACCAATAGATAAACAGCTACACCTCCACATTAGAGAAAAACATAATTAGATTCAAGTGAGGGGAGGGAGAAGGAGAAAAAGGGTAAGAGGAGAAGGGACAGAGATCAGTGTGCTCTCATCTAATGGGCACAATGTGAGGGTGTAAAGCACACCCCCAGGTGAAGAGCTCAACTACAACTTGAACTTTACCTAACAAATACTAACAATGTGACCTAATTATTTGTACCCTCATATTAATCTGAAATAATACTAATAAAATAACAAGTGTGACATAAACATTTTCCAGGAGTACTTTGATTATACAAAGCGGTGTGCACCTAGGGTCAATAAACAGACTAGCTCGAGGGAGAGCTGAGAACTGAATCCATGAGCCCAAGCCTCCATCTGTTTCCTTTCAGTTCCCTTTGCCTTTGTGGGCCTTGCCATCTTTCTAACGGTCATCCTCTCCCTCCGGGGAGAGGACAGGGGCTCATTGTTCCAGGGGGTAGGAAGCACATTGCCACCTTCATCACCACCTCTGCCTCCCTCCTCTGCTACCTTCTTGAGTGATCAGGGGTCACCTGCAAGGCTTGTGAGGCTAAGGGAGGAGCAGACACAATCATGGGAACCCAGATGAGGCAGGTCTGGGACAGTGAGGCTGTGGCCCTAAGAGAGGACACAGGCTAGCAGTGGTCAGTCCGTAGGGGGTACGGGGAACACCATGATGTGTGAGATCACCTGATCTGACTCGGACTCTGTGTCCCAGAGGCAGGTCCAGCCAGCAGGGCAGGAGAGTGAGGTGCAACAGGTGTGACAGCTGGTAACGGCCCCTCCTTCATCTTGTTGATGAACATCTGGTTAGGCGGCCAGAAATACCAATTAGAATCAAAGTGGGATTCCTCCATTCTACCCTCTCTCTCTTCTTCCGGTCATCTTGATCCTTCTCCTTTCTGGGATTCCATAACTTTCCTGTGGCGACAGCTGCAGAGGCGCTGAAGCCAGAGTGTAGGAGGGGTGGCGTCTGCCAGAAGTGGTGCTGCAGTCTGTGCTCCCCAGAGCCCCAATTCCTCCATACCCTCCTCCCTCAGGAGGCCAGAACACAGGGTAGGGAGGGAGGGGGCTACATTACGATGGCCTAAAGCCCATGGTTTACTCCAGGACTCACGCTTCATGTGGTGCGTCATGTGGATTTGGACAATGGGTAATGACATGTATTCACCATTACAGAATCACACGGTGCAGTCCCACTGGAGTGAGATCCAGGGAAAGGTTTCGTGGGAGAAGCGCAATATAGTTTGCACATTGAAAACAGAATTATCAGGTGGACCAAAACCCAAGAACAAAACCAAAGAGGAAGGAATGCACAACACATTATTCAAGAGCTAGTGGGTAAGTCAGCTTGTCTAAAGCAGAGGTTCATATTTGGCAAGATAACAATGAGAGTGAACTTTTATTGGACTATTAAGTACCGGGCAATTGCAAACGTTTTACATGGATTATTTCATTTAAAACACAGAACCATTTACAACATAGCTGCCATTAATACAATTTTTAATGAACAGGTGTTCAAATGAAAGCTTGAAAGGATTTTAAAAACTTTTGCAAAGTGACACAGGATGCATTTGGAAGACTTGAGATGCAAACCTAGGCAGAATGAGGCCAGGGCGCTCTGTCTCAGACATTGCATTCTAACGCTTCTGTAGTAAAGCCGAAAAAGACAGCAGATATATGGAAAAGGTGAGTTGGGGGCCATTCAAGATTGACTAGGATATCAGGCTAAAGCATTGTTTTCTTTCAGCAATGTAGTTTTTAAGAAAAAATATAGGCCAGTATTTCCTTTTGGTCATTGAGAGCAAGAGAAAAGAATAGGGGTGGATCTACGGATCGTTGTCTGCTTTACAGCAGCTGTCATCAAGGTCACAAAATCCTACATTCTGTTTAAGGGAAGGGCCTGATAAAGTCCTATTTGGGGTCATTCTTTTGAAGATGATATGTCAGGTAGACTGGGAGAAAGGCCAAGGGCAAGAGGAGGACCCATAGAGGTCCACTGGCATCATTCTTTTGCTGGCCCAAGGGCATTACACAGGAAATAGTGTCTATGGGATTTGAAAGAAAAGGGAGGTCATGGCGGAGAATGTGAGGGCAGAATTCAGCAGTCTTGGGAATGAGGAAGAAGCCTGGTGGAATCAGGGTGACTGAGAGAATGACCAAATTATGTTTAGAAATACTCATGGTCAGAGGAGGAGCGGTGTCTGAGGAAGAACACAGCATGGCGAGAGAAATCAATCCAAAGCGAAGTCGAGGCTCCTCCTCCTCCTTTTTCCTCTCTTGTCTTTTGGTCTCCCCCCCTCTTTTTTTTAAAGGTCTTGATATGCTATGTAGTGGATCTAACAGCGTATTAAGGGCTAATTTTATTTTGTATTGGAAAGGAATGTTAATTTTAGCATTAGTTCAAGGAGAACATGATTAGGAAGGCAAATTAGCTCCCAGGAATTATCAGATGGTGCATTTCCAAACCAGATGGTAATGATTTAGGGATTATCCGTTGGCTGTGGGTTACTCGAGCTGCAGTACACCTCCATCAGCACTGCTAACCCAGAGCTGACTGCGGAATCTATAAAATCCGCTAAAGCAAATTCAAAACTCAGAAGTCACCCAGAGCCTGGCTTTTCCCCATGGGACTGAATTTAGACTGTTCCCAATTGTTTGTGTACTCAGAGGGGAAGAATATTAGCCTAGCACTGGCCAACAGGTAATCAGGATCTGGGGACACTTTGCTTTGAAACTCATTTTGTGCTCCCCCTGTGTCACCATACACACAAGGGTGTGTGCACAAACACACACATCAAGTGTGGGAGATTAGAATATCCCAGGGTAACAGCATTGCTAGGTACAGGTGTCAATGACTCAGTTACTCCCTTCAAACCCAAGTCTATGTCTTATAGCATCCCCGGGCCCTAAGCACACGAAGGGGGAGGCACTTTGCTTGGGAATGATTGGATGCTGCTTTTTGCTCCTTTAGGTATTTCTATTTTAGGTTCCAGAAGTCTTTTGAGCTCTAGAATCAAGGTCTTAAAACAGGTGAAAAGACTAGTGACAGAAAGGGTGACCCAAGCTCAGAACTTGGTATCAGAGCTTGACTGGAGATGGCATCCCACTCTCTGGCTATATCTTCTGATGCCATCCTGGCAGCCTCACAGAGAAAGGGGAGGAACCTGGCCCATGTGCAGGGCAAACTGAAGCTCCAGGAGGAGAGGGCAGGGGGCTGAGGCCAGACTGCACAGTGCCCAGTACCTGCCAAGGCCACCAGGACCACAGACTGTGAGTAAAGTATGAGGCATGTGGTCAAGCAAACATTATGTACATTCTGAGTGTGAGAAGCAATCTTGGAGATGTAGTTTACAGCCAGAAATGTCATCACTTGAAGGACATTCTGACAGTTTGTAGCAACAACCCAGCAGCCTGTTTGACAGTACAGATGTATCTCGAACATATCAGGATATTTGTTCATCCTCTACACCAAGTTCGTTTCTCCCTCTCCAGATTCAAGCTCACAGCTCCTAGAGGGGTTGCTGGCAGCAGGGACCAGAGTCTGCCAATTATCTTCAGAAGTGCACTCAGAAGCCCAGAAAGAAGATTTCCTCTTGAGGATTAAGCCTTATTTGGGCATAATTAGGTGATGTGTTTGGACTTGCAGGGTTGGGCATAGGACAATCTGCTTCTTTGGATGACTCCACCAACTGGAGGGAAACCAAGAGTCCTTCCTGACCCAGGCAGCAGAATTAGGATGTGGGATGTTCTGCACATTCCAGGAGCCCTTCTGGCTTAAGAACACCGGGGAGGGGATGACTAATATTAATGTTGAAGACTCGGTCTTCGAAACAAGTTCCAGCGCTCAGAAAGATCTGGCCCACCATGAAAGTAGGCAGAAATGGGAAAGAGGGCAGAGAAAAAGATTTATCCCCCCCATCTCCAAGGATGCTGCAAAGCACCACACATGTTTATCTCTTCCAGGTGATCCTCATGCACTGACATCTCCAGACACCAAGACGACCTCATGCATCTGGCAGAGAAGGAAGGAGCTGCATGGAGTGCCTGGTGCTGCTGCTGAAACTTGTCAGTGCTGTGCTCCCCAGAGGCTCATTTCCCATCCTTCAAATGGAAAGAATCAAAGACTCTCCTGCCAGTAAGAGGATCACAGTGGCCTTTAGCATGCCCTTCTGCCTTGGAAGCTTATGCCACGGAGGCAAAACCATCCTCCTGCCAGAGGGTGCTGGATAAGAGGGCAGCAAAAAGATAAGCCAGACCAGGACCACTGGGAACTGGATGCAGACAAGGTCTGGAAGGTTTATGTTTCCCTTGAGGGCTTATGGAGGTGGGGCTATCCTTTCTGGTATCAGGCAACAGGGCCCTGTCCATGAGCTTCAAAAATTTGGTGCAGAACTATCAGCTTCAGCCACATTGAGAGTAACAAGGCACGATGTCAGCGACTAAGGGCAGAGGGGCAGACCTGGGCAAGGAAGGTGCCTGGAACCCTAGTCCAGGAATGGAGTCTAAGTCTGGGGCTTGCACAGACCAGTAACTGGAGCCATTGAATAAAGTCAGAGTTGGGGCAGCAGGGCTGATGAGGCAAAGAGCTAGAGCTCTTTGAGGGTGAAAGAGAAGTGTGGGAGGGAAGAGACTGAAGGAGGCCAAATAAAAAACTGTTTTCACTATGAAAGCATGCCCTGGGCATTGCCCAGCTAAGTGAAACCCATTGGGGGAAATTCTCTTTCTCTTTGAGATAAAAGGACCCCTAGAAAAAGAGTCCTTTTTACAAACTTCCTTTTCATGAGCATTAAGTCCTATTTCTTTTTATATTTAACTTATTTCTTAGTTGTTTATTTCCACCAGGGGTTCTATTTGTTTGGTATTTTTTGTAAGCTTTTCCTTCTGGCTAAGGAAGCAGCAGTCCTTCTCAGCAGGGTACTAGGAATGTATTGACTTGTGTGTGTGTGTGTGTGTGTGTGTGTATATATATATATATATATATATATATATATATATATATATATATAAATTGTACAGTAACCATGGGTTTCCCAGTGTGGCACATCTATATTTATGGAGACAATTCTCCAAAGTACAAGAACACAACTGCATTCATGCTTTCTGGGTTGCCATCTTGCTTCTGCTTACAAATAGCACTCAGAACCTTCCTTGGTATTGCTTCTGAGTCATGACAGGTCAGGCAAGAAGGGGCTGGGAAGTTGAAGAGAGTATGTGCCATCATGGCAAGGCACACACCTAGCCCTCTTTTATAATCACCTCTTCAGTGTGAGGCAATCTGCTGTGAATTAGTGTGTTCCAGGCCTGGAGTGTAACATATGGTGTATCTCTGCTCATTCTACATTAAATCCTGACATTTTGCAGCTGTCAAGATAAAGCTGTTTATATGAGTAACATTGTAGTTTGTTTATAGGGAAATAATGTGTAGCAAGTTATGATTAATCAAGGTGTCTAAAATCTGCTGGAGGCTTCTAAATAGATTTGTTTTCACTGCCGAGCTTTTTGTCTCCTAAATCAGGGGTTTAGTTACCCCCCATCTCTTTGTCCCTCGCTTGCACTGTGGTCCTGTCCCCTGGGAGATGGAGGGAGAGTGAAGCCAAACCATAGAGAGGCAAGAAAATCAGGCCCCTGCACGGACTAGGTGGCAGGAGCGACCCACCTGAGCACCTCCAAACCCCAAAACGCTCCCCAAAGAGCCATTACCTTCTTCATGCGGGGATGTCCGTGTTCAGAAACTAAATCTCTAAAGGTTCCTCATCAGAAAGACCTGTGAGTTGGCATCTGAGCCTCCAGGGACATCACACAGTGCATTTAGTTTTGTTTTTCTGGGATCCAAGAGGTCATGGGCCTCCATGCAGGGGTCTCAAGTTCTAAAGGTTTACGTCTGTGGTTCTGGGTTCACATGTCCTCTTTGGAGGATAATGGATTAGAGCTCAAGGCCCCTGAAAGTAAGAAAGACACTTACTTACATGTCATCTCGCTGGGCCTTCCTCCTGATGGAAGGATCCCTTGGTGTCACTGGCATCTGGTCTCAGGCCACTGCCTGCTTCATCTCAGTAGGAGGAACAAGGTGACTCGTAGGATAGTGGGGAGGGTTGAAGCTGGGAGAGGATCCAACTCTGCCCCTGAGCTATGCCCATCCTAGCTTTTCCCCGGAGCAACCCAGAGCTGGCTGGATGCTTTCCTGCTGAAAATCCTTCAGCTCTTGGTCCACAGCCACCACCTCCTCTGCAGGCCAAATCCCTCAGCTCTTGCAATCCTTACAGAGCCCAGCTCCTCCCCACCCTGACCAGGCCCCCAGCACTCTCTGGCTTGTCTTGGTTCACCTGGAAACACAGGCTCAGAATGGATTCATCTCAGCTGTCCAGCTGGCCAGAACACTGGCTGATCCTGCTTCCCATTTTTAGTCCTTTCTAAGGCTCCCTGCAGGAGTGTGAATCTGATGCCACTGTAATTGCAGTCTCAGAGGAATAATCATCATTACCAGCCCTGACATTTCTATAGAACTTCCTAACATTTTCAAAGGATTTTCCCTTTGTTCAGGTACAATTATTCTCCCAAATAAGCATCTTGACGCCACAGTATCTCTTAAGCACTAGGTATCCATGTGCCCGGGAGCCAAGTGTGCAGATACTGCTCCAAAATGAGCATCTGCAGGCGTGGGGCCACGCACATTTGCATGTCTCTGTGCTGAGTGAGCAGGGAGCCTGCTGCTGTGCCAGCCACATGGTGAGGTGGGTACCCAGCTCTTTACCAAGGGGCATCCAGCAGTCCAGGCCCCTACAGTGGACTGGAGATGCACACACAGATGTGTTCCCCCAGCTCCACTGGTGGCATAGAGGACCAGCTGCTTCTCCGGACATGGAGGCAGAGCCAGCACTGGCAGGAAGAAGGGGATGCTACTGTAGCATCACACCCTGCTGCCTCCCGTGCCTTCCTGGGTGCACAGGAGGCAGCTGGAGGGAAGGTGGGCAGGAGAGCGGGGAAGGTAGGAATTTGCTGCCTGGGAGAACAGGACAAGCCCACAGCTGTGGAAGGGACATCTAATCATCACCCAACTCCTTTTCAGCAAATCACTTGCCCTCCTCCAAAGTACTTGCTCCTTGGATATGCTTCTAGAAGCCCCTGCTGTGCCACAAATGCACATAGGAAAGAGTAGAAGCTGGGGGTAGAGTCTTGGGAGACGTCCCCTGGGTCAGCATGCAGGGGAGGGAAAGAAGCCCAAGGAGGATCCTGGGCAGGACAGGGCTGAAGGGCAGAAGGAGAACACGGGGACAGTTTTGAAGAGTACTCACCCCGGAGATGTGGGTTAACTGACCTTGCCAGGGTCGCGGGGTTGACCTTCAGCATCACTGAGCTCTCCCTCTTGAGGTCTGGAGAGTCCCATGGTCAGCTCAGATGCTGTTTTGTCTCCTTAGCAAAAAAGCTCAGAGATCTCCTCTGGTCTTGCCATGCAGCAATGTGAAATCCCCATTACGCGGCCCCTTATGTGAACAAGAGAACACAGGAAAGACCAAATAAGGGGCCGAGGACACCCAGTAAGGGGTGCAGGTTGCGGGGAGAAAGGTTACTGCAGAGGTCGGTGTCTTCTGGAAATGAAGGGACAGACAGGCAAAGAAGTGAAGCCAATCAGGAAACTTGCACTCTCACCTCCCCACCCCGCTCTTCCCGCAGAGAAAGCAGAGCAAACCTCTCGTTAGAAATTAATACTGCTCGGGACAGTTAATCACAGCCGATCCGCCCCCACCCCTGTGAGCGAGCGGCATCGGGAGAAGCGGAGCTGACAGCAGGGGAAGACGAAGGAGTCGGGGCGACCCCTCCCTCGCCAGAGTCCACCTGCAGGGGGAGCACACAGCCGATTTCCTCCCATAAAAAATGATACGAGGTGAAAACCCGTTTACTGCACGTTAGGATCCACAGCTGGACCATTTGTATGTTTTGCTGGGGTGGTATGTCACTAAATGAAGCCTGAAAAATCCATCATGGGCAGGAAGGCTGACAGCGGCCAAGGCAGGGAAGGGGAGCAGGGCCTGGTGGCCGGGCAGGAGAGGCAGATAGGGAAGGAGAGGCTGACACACAGGAGCTGTCCCTCGGGTCCCTCAGCTTCACATTACACAGTCTCGTGAACCCCCTCACCTCGCTGTGAGTTGTCTTGTCAAGTAGAAAGCCCGGAGGTTCCCTCTACGCTGGTCCTTCTTGTTTTTTCTGGGAACACACTAATAGCCACCCCCGATTCAACATCTTTTAATTAAATGCCTAAGTTCTGGGCGGTGGGCTGGGGACCCAGAGGTGACAACAGTCCTGTTCTGCCCATCACCAATCAAGACCTTCCTCCTCCATCCTCTGAGCCTCCATCAAGCCACACTTGTGGTTAGAGACGGAAGTGACTAGGAAGCACCTTGAAAGTCAGAGGGAGTGGATCATGGCAGGAGGGAAGCGTGGAAATGTCATTCGAGTGGCTGCTATTAATCAGGAGCTTCGTTAATGAATGCCAGCGCCAGCCACCTGAAATGCCAGTGCCAGCTGTAATGGCCCGCCTGTGTCTCTCCCCTGCCTCGAGCAGAGGCAAGGCCGCAGCACTGCCTGGCTTTAGCAAACTGATCAGCCCTGTGTGGAGTAATCCCAGGGCGTGGGTAGCTTCCTGGATGCCCCATCATAGCACTGACCCCTACCATGTACAGTCTTCTGAGCTCAGAGCCCCATGGGCCAAGCCTGAATGTCTGGCTTTGTTATACAAACAATGAAACTGAGGCCTGGTATGGCAACTCAGTTCCCTGAGTCCCCCCTGACCTAGGTATGCCCTGCTGCTGCTTCCAATCCAAGCTTGGCAAGAACAAAGGGCATCTTCCCTGACCACCAAGGTGTCACCCTATCACACGTTAGTCACAGCAGCTGTTCACAGGCTCTGGGCAGTTGCTAGCACAGCACGCAGGGTATTCTGATCATAGCCTCCTGCCGCACCACCCCCGTTCCAGTTTCAAATTACACGGTCCCTTGGTACCACCAAAGTGAGAAATCAGGATCCAAATGGGGGGAACGTGAGACAAGCAATTCCTAGTACCTAACAGAGAAGGGCAGGAATGTCACTCCATGTCAGGGGGGTAGATGGACGTACAGGAGCACTGCCAGGATCCCCAGAACCACAAACTGCAATGGGGTATTTCGAGGACAAGATGAATAGGACAATCGATGAAGGTCTTTGACCAGAATTGGAAACAGTGTGCGGCAGCCAAGCTGGCTGGCTTGATGCTGGGTTTTGTTACAAGTTCATGTGAGGACAAAACAGATGCTGCATTTACACAGAATTGACTCAGCTGTTCAATCATCCTTCCAGGTGAAGGAAAGGGGTGCCAGAGAGAAAATCCTATGTGGCGGGCAGCAAAGATGGGGGTGTCCAGTCCTGACGCGTGCAGTATCCTGTGGAGTGAGGGTGACCCGAGACCCTTCCAAGGGCCTGAGTCCAGGAGCAGGGTGTCCACAGCACAGGAAGGGGCCAGCCTGGGGGACGGGCACACACACTCCAGGTTTTAATCTCGGCTCTGCTGCTGATGCATGCCTGACCCCTGAGCAATTTCATTAACCTCTCTTTGCCTTAGTTCCCCACCTCTAGAATGCAGACACTGGAGGTCCTCACGCTGTAGGCTGCCTAAGGATTTAGAGTGTTTAGAACGTGTCGGGCCCATGGTGAACGCTATAGAAGTGTTCATTGAAATAAAGAAATCACACTTGAACCAAGAAAACAAGCCCTGAAATGAAAGACAAGAATGTGTTTTAATCTATGGGGGGAGAGAGGGGACACCCAACCTCACACACAGTGACAGACACGGGTGCCCTCATGGCTCCAATGCCTGCACGGATGTGCAGGTGCATGAGGGAACCTATGAATGGTGCCTATGAAATAAGTTCCTGTGGCATGCATCTTATTTTCTTATTAGATTTCAAGATAAAATTAGGGTTGTGTCCCCTAGGAGGAAAATGTGCCCCCAAATACAAGAAGCTCCCTAGAGAATGCCTGTTAAAATCAAATATTTAAAGGGACATCAATATTTCTATGACAGTGTATTAGTGGCAATAAATAAGTTGCCAAATAGAACTGCAGACTAGCAAGACTGCTGAGAATGTGAGTGACAGTTAAGGGTCTCATTGGAAATAGCAGTGACAGTTGAATGTGTCACCAGCGACATGGCCTCAACTGCACAATAAATGTGTGACTCCTAACGGAAGAGGTGGCCAGGCCAGGCTGGGAATGGCCAGGCAGGAGAGTCAGGCTGGGAGGGTGAGCCCAGGTGAGGCACAGGGCCAGCCCAGGGACATGGCAATGAGACCAGGTCCCAGCCTCTCTAGCTTGGTGTCAGGGAGCCACAAGCTGACCTGAGTGGAGCATCAGGACACTGTGATGAGACTTTCAGGGACTGATGGCATTTGCATAGGGTAGACATTGATGGGGTGAATTCCAGAAGCAGGATCTAACTCTGTGGAAAAAATGAGGCAAGAAGGTCAAGAGGCTGGGACTCAAAACAAGGCCCAACCCCTGCCATGGGGATAGGGCACAGCAGAGAGTCTGGGCGAGACCCCAAAGGGAAGATCAAACCCTTGGGTAAGGAAGTCCCTTACCCATCTTCATTCTCAGGCAACTGCATCTGGCCTGAGGGAGGGGTGGCAAGGTGACCACACAGCCTCCCAAGCAGCGGGGCAGGGCCCTTCATCATGTCGGTCTGAGCTCAAGACAACAGAACGAGCAGGCCTGGGTCAGACGGGGAGAGACACTGAACTTTGAGTCTTCAAGGTGGGCTGACGTGTAGTGTTGTCAGCTTCCCATCAGCCTCTGGAGAAGCCCTGCAAGTAACTGTCCTTTAGAAATGCTCAGGTCACTTGGAGATGTGGAAATCCAGCCCAAGCCAAACATCCATGACACTGCAAGAGAGAAACGGGTCTCGGGGCACAAATACTGGGACTGGCATGGATGGCGTGGGTTGTGGCTCTTCTAGAAAAGGAGCTTTTCTATATCACATTGACCTAGTGAGAGTGTGAGTTATAATTAGCTTACCCCTTGATCTAGAGACCTTGTGTACAAGTGTATAAATTGTTTTCAAACATTCTGTGGTCACAAAACTGTTCTTGGGCTTTTGGTGCGGGAAAGAGGTAGAGCACGTCGCCGAGTGCGGGGACCTTCACCAGGCATTATATACGTCCCTCGTGTTTCAATGTTTCCCGATATTCAGATTACTTTCATAACAGAAAATATATTAAAATGGAATGTTTTATGGGAAGACATAGTAAGACTTTTGGAAAGTAACTTCTGGAAGCTTCTGTGAGGGTCAGTTTATAAGAGACTTTGGTGACTTGTCTCCACTGAAGCAGTTGCTATATGCCAAAATGAGGCTTCGTGGTAGTGGGAATTAGGAACTTCCACCCTTGCTGAGCTGCTGGGAAGAAACCCTTTGCTCCTGGAGTGAGCCCCTCCTCCCCTGAAGAGGGGGGCTAGTGATTAGATGGGCTGCAATTCCCCCAGGGGCTGGTTACCTCTGTGCAAAAGAGTTAAGGTGCTTGGGCTTGTCAGGTCTCCAATCCCTCTTCCCACCTGAGCTCTGCGGGATCTCTGCCTTTGCATATCAGCTCTCTTCTGGTCTAGTTCCAGGTCTAGACTTTTGGGGGCAAGTATTTGGAAGAGGGGTCCTTGGCTCCAATTTCCTTTTTTTTTTTAATTTTTATTTTTTGTAGAGACAGAGTCTCACTTTATTGCCCTCAGTAGAGTGCCGTGGCATCACACAGCTCACAGCAATCTCCAAGTCCTGGGCTTAGGCGATTCTCTTGCCTCAGCCTCCCGAGTAGCTGGGACCACAGGCACCCACCACAATCCCTGGCTATTTTTCTGTTTTTGCAGTTCGGCAGAGGTTGGGTTTGAACCTGCCACCTTCGGTATATGGGGCCGGTGCCCTACTCAATGAGCCACAGGCACCGCCCCAATTTCCTTTTCTTAACTCATCTTTGCCAGAAATGAAGCTGATTTTTTTTAAAGTCTCTATCTGATGTCTTGTCTATTTCTGAAAGAATTCAGAACTCATGGAAGGATGTGATAAAATGCCATTGTTCTAGTGACCCTCCAAAAGAAAAGGGTGGCAAAGAAAGCTTCTGACTGGAGAGAAAGAGTCATAAGGATTTGTCACAAATAACAACATCAACACGATGACAACTAACAATGCGTGCTCACCAGAGGCCAGGCATGGTGCTAAGTCCTTTATACGGGGATTTAATTTTTTCTTTTTTCATCTAATTGTCACCATGACTTTCCAGATGAGGAAACTGACTCAGAGAGATACTGGGATGAAGGCTGGTGATAGCAGAGCTAGAAGTCACACCCAAACTGTCTTCATAGCCCACACTCTGCAGCACCACCCACTCGAATAGATAAGTTTCCTCTTTGTCCTCCTGCTTGGTGGGAGGGCATCAGTCTGCCCCCAGGAATGCCTGGGACTGAAGTCAGTGTACTTGTAACTCACCCAGGAGCAATGCTCAGATCAGCAGCAGAAGTGGGCGGGACAGGGACAGGATGAACAAAAACCAGGACTGGTGTCCAGGTGGCCAAGAAAGCAGAGGGGTGGTCTACAGCAACACAGGGGGCAGGCCAGGCCCTGGCAATGCTTCCCAAGACAATTACACAGAGGCAGCCCCTTCAGGGGGGGTTTGCAGAGAGAACCCTTAGGGGTCTCTCAAGCTTGGTGCTCAAGCAGCTCCTTCAGGGGGGGTTTGCAGAGAGAACCCTTAGGGGTCTCTCAAGCTTGGTGCTCAAGCCTGTTGGCTTTACCCATTCCCCACACCAAAAATTTTATTAAAACACCCTCATTCCCCTTTTCTATGTCTGATCATGAAATCAAGGACATTAGGACTACAAAGCTTAGAGTTAATCAATTCTCTGGTCTTACAAGTGAGAGAATGGGCCTATAGAGGTAAATGAATTGCCTAAGGTCACAGCACTAAGTAGTGACAGGATCCGACTGGGAACCCCAGAATCTTGGCCCCTCTTTCCCAGGGCTCTTTTCACTATGCCATCAGGAAGCTTGGGATTCTGCTCCACTTCTGGTCCTACAAGCGTTTATAGAACATCCACTTTGGGTTAGGCTCTGTGATAAACCTAGAACTGTTTTCCAGTCTCAGCTACAGACTTACAATGTAGTTCAGGAGATTGAACCTCAGTGGAGTATCTCAAGAATGGAAAAGCAAATATCCAATGTACTCAGCACTAATATGAAGCCAGTAGATGATCTAACACATGCCCACATAGGAGAAAAATTCATTTCAATTCAAGTTGGGGGGAGGGAGAGCAAGGGAGGAGGAAAGGGGGACTGGGCTGCTCTCATTTAATGGGCACAATGTAGGGGTGTATGGCATACCTTTTGGGTGCAGGACATAACTACAAGAGGGACTCTACCTAACAAATTCTAATATTGTGACCTAGTTGTTTGTACCCTTACATTAACCTGAAATTAAGAAAAAAGAGAGAGAAAGAAAAAAGAAATTGAGCCGGTATTGCCTGATACTCAAAGTGCACACTCGGCTCTTTAGCAGGGTAAACGCACCTCTTAAACCTTGCAAGTTATGAACAGATGACAGCCAATGTGACGGGGAATATAGGATTGATTTTCTATGTCAAGAGCTACTCCTAACTTATAAAGTTTCTAATAACCAATATTCTGTATCTTGAGAGACATCTCTTCTAGCAGTTCAAAACATGACTTACCTCCCTCTCCCCCTCCTCTATCCTAACACACAGCCCTTAGACTGCAAAGGGGCCTTGGAGAGCTTACTGATCATCCCAAGGTCATAAAGCACACCAAGGGCAGGACAGATGTAGAATGCCATGCTCCCCACAAGCACAGTAGAGGACGAGCTCCTCGGTCCCTCACAATAGCTCAGCCTGCCTGGATGCCTGTCATCCTAATATAAAAAATCACTCATTCAGGAGCTGCATGTCCCTGGAAGAAAAAAATGATGTGGGACACATCCCTGAGGAGGCCAGTGCAGGCAGGTAGATGTTGATGGAGAAACAGAGGGACAGCTGTCCTCAGGCCGGGTGGTACCCATTTCACCAAGGCTCTCTTTGCAGTGACAAAAGAAGACCCCAAACTCTGCCCCTCCCAGCATCCCTGCTGTTCTTTTAATAGAAGCATTTTCCTGCCTTCCTCCCTCCCTCCAAAACCCCACAAATATGTTGTGTGAAATATCAGGACTAATTAGACCAAATGGTGTTCATATCTGTCACTGGCTTTTCTGGGGGAGAGCAGCCTGTGTCGTGGAGGGAAATTTTATTAACTAATTAAGGGCAGTGTTTAGGGGAGAACGCCCTGTTCCTACAGGAAGGAGGGAGGGGAAGGTTGGGACAATTAGGAAAAACCAAGAATAAGGATAAAAAACACAGCAATCGCAGGTGACCTGGAAAGGGTGGGGGAGAGATGGAGGAGCTAGATAGAGTTAGGATGGTAGATAGTAAGTTCACAGTTCTTCTTACAGCAAAAGAGGACAGTGTTTGCAAGATGAATCAGTACATTTACCAACCAAAATAAAAATAACACAGGAAGGAGGTGCCAGTTGCCCACAGCTGGTACTTAGCAGTTATTTTTTGTTTGTTTGTTTGTTTTTTAGAGACAGAGTTTCACTTTGTTGCCCTCGGTAGAGTGCTGTGTTGTCACAGCTCATAGCAACCTCCAGCTCTTGGGCTTAGGCGATTCTCTTGTCTCAGCCTCCCGAGTAGCTGGGACTGCAGACACCAGCCACAATGCCCGGCTATTTTTTTGTTGCAACTTGGCCGGGGCCGGGTTTGAACCTGCCACCCTTGGTATATGGAGCTGGCGCCCTACTCACTGAGCCACAGGCGCTGTCCACTTAGCAGTTGTTAATGCTACTGTTATATGACTGAGAGTAGAGACCACACCTTACTTTCTAGATGTTCTCCAATTCTCAGAACAATACAAGGTCTGACAATTAGGATCACAGACTAATCTTAGAAAAAGTACTACATCCTATTGCTGAATATCACTTCAGTCACCAGATGGCCAAGGGGAGTAATTTGAAGGTGACATTGGAAGTGATACTCAATAATGAGGTATGTAGCACTTTTTCTAGGATGAGTTTACAAACTTAGTTGTCTCACTACATATATGACAGGGGTAGTTATTCCCCCCAATTTTGACTAGAGCATGGTAATGGAAGAAGAGGAAACGTTTACATGAGCCTACTTCATGCTGGAGACAATTTGAGACCCTCTGATATTTTCTTCTCTTTGAAGAGTATCTGAATATAAGTAATGGAAAAAGACCCAAAGGCTGGTGAATCTGGGAAGACTCGGGAGGAATGTGTAGTGGACTTCACAAATTCAAAGTAATCTCCTGTGACAAAGGGAACAGATTTATTCCAGAAGACAGATTAGGACTAACTGGTGGGAGTTATCAGGAGGGAGATGTGGATCCAAAATAAGGAAGGAAGAACTTTCTCATGATTAGAAGGTTTCAGGAAAGGGACACGGGCTGTCTGGAGGGGTGGAGAGGGTGGGGGCGGTGTCCAACCTCCTGTGTGTCAGACCTGAGGCTGGGGGCATCAGAGGAAGCTGTCTGCAAGGAGGGAGGAAGGAGGAGACAGGAGGGAGGAGGGATGAGGGAGGAGGGAGGAGGGAGGAGAGAAGGAGGAGGGGAGGAAGTGTAAGTGCCCTTAAACATCAAGATTCTGGATTTGAGCTGGAAAGGCTGTATGTTGGTAGTAGCCAATGACAGCTGTGAGGCAGGGCACTGAGAAAGTCTCTGACACCCTCTTCCTGCCAAGGCTCTCACAACAGTAAAAGGATAAATAGGAATCCATCAGGGAACTTCTGGGTAGTGCGTGGCCCAGGCGCAGGTGGGCACTGGATGCGTAGGAACACCAAGAATTCGGGCTCTTCCTGACTCCTGAGACCTTTGCAACACCCCTAGTCACAGACAACTGAGGAACCACAAGACACATTTTGTTCAATGGCTCTAAGGGTTGCCCTTACCCATAGCTCGGCCTTGGATCTTTCCAGGGGGCTGCTTAGGCTTGTGTTCTCTGTGGGGGAGAGCAACTTCCCACCCCTCCACTGAGCAAATTCCCACCCCTCCACTAAACAACTTCCCACCCCTCCACTGAGCAAATTCCCACCCCTCCACTGAGCAACTTCCCACCCCTTCACTAAAAAACTTCCCACCCCTCCACTGAGCAACTTCCCACCACTCCACTAAACAATTTCCCACCCCTCCACTGAGCAACTTCCCACCCCTCCACTGAGCAACTTCCCACCCCTCCACTGAGCTTCTGTGGAGCTCTAAGGCAAGACAGTGACTGGCGTTGCTTGGAGATGGACCAGGAGGGAGGCAACAGAGGCAGGGCTGGAAACAGGGGACAGCCATGGTCTAGGCTCCCACTGGCTCTACAGCTCTCTGGTTGAGTGGGACCTCTCAGACCTCTGTCTGCTCACCTAGAAAGGGGTTGGCACTGTTCCTTAGCACATAGGACTGTCATTAGGACAGTGAATTCCCATGCCAGATACCAGCCACCAGGAGAATGTGGCATATGATAAGCACTCTGTCGTGGCCTGGTCTGGGATACCCTAGGAGCTCTGCCCGCCACAGTGACACTCACTCTGAAGGATGAACAGGAGAGGCTGCAGTGATCCAGGGTGGCAGGAAGGCCATCATCCAGTGGTCACAGTTCAAACAAACCAAATTTTAAAGAAGCAGCCAGAAAAGGGAGTGATGGAAGGAAGACCAAAGCAAAATCTTCCCCAGGAATCAGGGTGTCTGCATGCCATTATCTGCTGACTGTCCTTGCCTGGAGGTAGCCTGGCCATCCTGCTGTGGGCTACCAGGAGGCTCCTCCGCCCCAGCAGCAGGCCCCACTTACTCTGGTTGCCCGCTGGGCTCTTGGCCAGTGGTAGTTTTTTACCTAAAAACTTTTAAGCACTTCCAAGACAGACTTTGTAACTCATATAATAGATGAGAGAACCCAGACAAAGTCACAGAGGGAATCTGAGCTGGGCCTGGGGCCAGAACTCCACTTTCTGCTGTCCTGAGGTCCGGCCCTGCTGCTCTCTCCCCCTGCCCTCTGCCTCCACCTCACCCCACCCCCATTCCCACCACTCATTTTTTTCCTGGTCTAATAAGGCTGCCCCTGCTCTTTGGCTCTGCTTACTTTAATACACACATAGATTACAGCTACATTAAAGGAGCCTGAAAATACCAGAGCAGAACTAAAGCAATTATTATAATGCAGCCTTAACAGCAGCTGTAATGAGACAGAATTAAAAATGTGCCAGCATAATCACAATTCTCTGTTCCCAACGACCTTCCAGAACTGCTTTCATTTGGAAAGCAACATCCAGTCCTGAACTGTCAGATGGAACGGAAAAATTCAGTTGTGCCTCCCTGTGCAGCCCAGTCCCTGGCCACCAGACCAGGCCCTTCTGTACAAAGGCATCTGTCCCCCTGGCTGCTGCCACATGGTGTTCGCCGTGTGCTCAGGGGGGCAGGGCAAGGGGCCCGGGGTTCCTTCAGTGGCACCATGGCAGGCTCATGCGTCTTCCCTTCCTTTGTCACTGCCTGCCTGTCCCACACTGGAGGGAATTCTAGTCTGAGCGGCATCATGCCGGCTCGTGACCTGTGCTGCCGGTTGCAGAGAATCCCAGCTCCCCCATCACGGTCTTTCACCTGATTCCCATGAGAACCCGAGAGGTAGGTCCTACTATTTCCTCATTTTACTACCAAAGAAACAGAGACTAAGAGAAGTTCAGTGACCACTCAGAGCTATACCCAGTTGACACCAGAGCCAGGACTGCAATCCTTGTCTTCAGATTTCAGCACATGAATTCTCACCTTGGTTAGATGGAGCTAAAGAAAAAGAGAAGTTGACTTATTGGTATTTACCTCGCTTCGTTCTGAGGTCAGGGGCCGGGTAGGGGAGGGGAAAGCTGAGGGCAAAATGATAGAGGGGAGATGGAAAGCACACCCAGCCTGGAAGGGCCACTCCTGCTGATGAGGTCCGGGCATCCATGAGACAGAAGCATTTCCCCACTCTGCAGGAGAAAACGGAAATACAAACGCAAAGTGCCCAGAGACAGGAGCAGGTGGGGTGGAAGTGGAGGAGGCGGGCTCCCCCTCTCTAGGGCGCTCAGCTAGGGGATTCTGTGGACCTGCCCAACACCAAAGTCAAAGCCGACTGTGCGTTAGAGCATGCCCAGCTTACTCCAGAGGCAGAGATGGGAAGTCACCTGGTGCTGCACCTGCCAAGTTTGATTTTTCAGAATTGCTGCAACATCTGCCAATGTGGGATGGCTTCCACCTTGTCTAGTTGGACCAGGAGCAGGTGCTGGCAAGATGAGTGAGGACACCAGCTCCTTCTTTCTCCTATTCAGCCTCTCTGCTCCCTCCAGCTCCAGACAGGTGGAGCCCTATAGCACTGATGCTGAGGATTCTGGCTATAGATGCCCCAGAGCCTGAAATGCCTTCTAATGTGTCACCTGGATGTTGGGAGGTCAGGATGTCTTTATCCAGCCAGCCTGGGCTTTCAAGTGGGTCTCCAACCTCAGGTTGCAACCATCTCCATGCATCTGCTCCCCACTTCTCCCTAATGAACTTCCTGAACTCTGGTTTCCCCACCTAAGGCGAGCTATGGCAACAAAGCACTTTATCATTAGACAGCAATTACCTCTAAGTTCATTGCCATTCCAGGAATCTCCCTCTAAAGGTCATTATGAAACTCAGTGGTCTGCCACAGCAATAATGCTGGCCCCACAGCCCAGGTAGGCTGGGCCTCAGAATCAGCTGCAGGTGATGGCACTACTTGTCTTATTGGTAATCAGAGTCACCTGGAGAAGCACCTCTAGTTCTTTCCTGTGGGCTGTCATCCCGTCTGTCTGTGAAGGTCCTTCCTCCACCCCCTCCCATTTTATGGACAGAGAAATGTGCAAGCTGTCATTCCAAACAGAGTAGGATGGTGTGCAGAAGTTACTGAGAGTGTAAGACTAGCCAGGAGGAAAAATCTGGGGCAACAGTCCTAGTACTGGGAGCCCCTGCTCTTCCTGAGTGAGGGGGCAGATGAGACCTTGGCTAAGGCATGTCTTACTCCCAACTTTCAGGCCAAGACCAGCTTTCTTAGAAGCCCAGGTGAATACAAGCAAGAAGGCATGAGGAATGAGTGATTAGAAAAAAAGAGGGGGAGATGGCTAAGGACTTTTTTGTCTGCTTTCTAAGGAGGACAATGGAGTTGTCCTCAGGGGTGATTGGGATGTCACTGTGGCAGTGAGCAGAGGTGTCTGCAGAGAGCACCTGACCTCAGGTTGATAGTAAGTCCAAGTTGAAGTCAACATCAGCTATACACAGGACTATGGGTTGACTCTCCTTCTCTTGTGGAAAGCATATTTAAAACCCATGTTTCAAAGATATGCATGAGGTCTTAGGACATGGCTTGGTTTGGAGAACAAGACCAAAAGGAAGTGTTCTACACAAAAGGATTTAAGGGCTCTGATGCTTTTTGTAAAAATTCACACACAAGAGAACAAATAAAGAAGCATAGTGTCTGAAAAGCCTTTCCTAAGCTATGAGCCTCCGTCCACCCACCTCCGCAGGCCCATATTGGTTTTCAGGACACGTGGGTGTAGGCAGTGCCTGCCAGGCCCCTGTCCCCACCCCCTCAGGTGCTAATGAGATGCAGGGAGGGGCCTGCAGTCCTGATGGAGTGGCTTGTGATTTTTGTTGCTGTTGTTTTTGAAAATGTCTTTCTCTAGTCCTCTGCCAACAGCTTGTTAGCACATGGCTTTGGTGAGCGAGAGCACTGGGCTCCCAGGATGGTTAGATGCCCTGCCTCAGCCCCCAAGGGGTGCTTTTGGGATGCATGTCCGCGATGTCCCCAGACATGCTCTGGAGTCTCTTCCGCAGTCACCGTCACACGAGCACCAGAACCCCAGGCCTCGTGTCCAGGGAGCCAGGTTTTAAAGCACATCCTCCACCCTGAGTTTCTTTCCCATCTGTCTTGCAAAGGTGTGAATGGATTTGACAGAGGATGAGGAAGGAAGGGAAGAGGAAAGAAATTAACTGCAGCCCCCACTATCACATCCCCAATACCACCCCCTCCAACAGACACACACTTACATGCAGCCAGCCAAGCTGTGAGGCCCGAGCATTCCCACCATACCGCATAGTGTCTGTAAAGAGTCAGAGTGGTTGAGAGCTTTGCACTCTGGGCCCAGCTGTGTCCAGAGTGAGCTGACCATGGCCAGGGCACCTCACTTCTCTGAACTTGAGAGTCCTTCTCCCCCACTGTTAGTCATTTGCACTCTTCCAGAAAAGCCCAATAATGATAACTTAGCACTTAGCCCACCCTCAAGCCATTCCCTCACAGAAGGCTTGCTAGAGTCGAGATTTATTATAGATTTGGGTGCAGAAGCAAATAGGCCTTTATGGGCTGCGGCTTCTGACCTTAGCACCCCCAGCACCAAGATCACAAGCTGCCCAACCACTGGGGTCTGCACTGAATTTGTTTCTTCTCTTTGTGTCCAAAGTCCCCAAACTCCTATTTCAGTGTTGCAAATTGCAATTTACTTGTCACGTCCCTCACAGGCCACCTTTGTGTGACATCTACCTAACGCAGTCCCTTCTTTATCCAGATTCCACTTCTGCATGGCTCCAGGCAGGGTTCACGTGCCCCTCCTCTGAATTGATAGCACTTGCTGTTGAACATTCACTGACACTCAGCTCACACGGCCTGTATTGGTGTTTGATTGTTATGTTTCCCTCCAGCTAGATGGTTCTGTTCATCACAAAGTTATGATGTGTTCCATTTTGAATTAATGGGGAGGTTGGGTTTTTTCCCTTAAATATATTTTTCCTGACATTTGTTTTGATACATTAGTTTTGTTTTGGTAATATTTGCAGGCTACAATATTACCAAAGGAATTTCTTCATTCCTTCTCCTAAACTTTGTGTTTGTCTTGCAAAGGTGTAAATGGGTTTGACAAAGGATGAGAAAGGAGAAAAAAAAAAGAAATTATTGTACTGTGCCCTAAAACACCACATCACCATCAACACACACACACACTCACACTCACATTGTACCAGCAGCCAGACATCTGCCAAAATACAATTTGGCCAAAGAACTAAGGCCAAAAAAACAAGCCATGTTTTATGTGTTTCTTATAAGTTGCACATTTTTTGAGAGCTATATTTAAAGTTTCTGTCTTTAAAAGGGGTAAGTTCAATCTATGTCTATTTATCGTGGCTGCTGATGTGTTTTAATTCATTTCTATCATCTTATTTTTGGTTTTATAATTGTTTGCAGAGAAATTCCTCAGTGGCTTACTCATGCTGGGCATGCCAAGAAAGCAAGGGTCTGACTGCTCATTACCTGGGTCAGTTCTCAAGGTTGCGTTTTCACCAAGAATCCTTGGAGAATAAGGGAACGTCTCCATTTGAGACCTGGAGCAGGGGTGTTTCTCCAAGGTCAGCAATCCTTGGTTGCAACCCAGACCCATTGCACATGCAACTCCCATAGTAGGCCCTTCTGTGTCACATCCCCGTGGAACCTGGGGGCAGGCGTGCTGGAACATACCTGATGCTCATGGTGGTTGCTATGTACATTAAGGTGCTCTGTCTTTGACCCAGGGTCTCACACCATCTAACAGCAACCATGCAACAGTAGCAGGTTACCTTAGCTAGGAAGTGGACAAAATCTAATCTCAGACCCTTCACAGACCTGACAATAATTACACGGACCATGGTTACTCACCTTATTCCTTCATATCATGCCTCCTCCTAGAGTAATTCTTCTTTATTTCATTTTTGGCCACTATGGTTTTATTTATTTATTTATTTGACAAAGAGTCTCATTTTATTGCCCTAGGTAGAGTGCTGTGTCATCATAGCTCACAGCAAACTCAAACTCTTGGGCTCGAGTGATCCTCTTGTCTCAGTGTTTTGAGTAGCTGGGACTACAGGCACCCAACACAATGCCCAGCTAGTTTTTTAGAGATGGGGTCTTCCTCTTGCTCAGGCTGTTCTCAAACTCCTGACCTCAAGCAATCTACCCACCTTGGCTTCTCAGAGTGCTGGGATAACAGGCATGAGCTACTGTGCCCAGCCCTGCCTCTACTGTTTGAAAAGTTATATATCATATTTCTCTTTTTTTAGTGTAATCCTAATTTGACTTGACAGAATTCAAAATTAATCAATATCTCTATCCCCCCTTTCTTAAAATCTACTTTAGTTGTTGTTATAGTCACTACATTTTTATTTTTTTTTTTGCTTTTATTAAATTATAATTGTGTACATTGATGGATTTCTGGGGTTCAGGGTACTAATTTGATATACAATGTGAAATGCTTCCATTGAACTGATTAACACATCCATCATAATTTTACTCTTTTCTTAGCAGTTTTGAAATGTACCATTGCATCATGCACATTAGGTGAGGTCCTCCAAATACCCTCCCTCCTCTTACCTGCTCCCTTCCCTCTCCCCCTCTTCTTCCCTTCTATTTTCTGACTATAGTTATGTTTTACCATTCATATGAATGTGTAGATGATTATATATTGATTTCATAGTAGTATTGAGTACATTGGACACTTTTTCCCCCCATTCTTGAGATACTTTACTAAGATGAATACCGTCCAGCTTCATCTGGGTAAACATAAAAGATGTGAAGTCTCCATCTTTTTATGGCTGCATAGTATTCCATGGTGTACATATACCACAATTTATTAATCCATTCATGGGTCAATGGGCACTTGGGCTGTTTCCATGTCTTGGCATTTATGAATTGGGCTGCAGTAAACATTCTGGTGCAAATGTCTTTGTTGTAAAATGATTTATGATCATCTGGGTATATACCTAATAGAGGAATTGCAGGATCAAATGGTCTACTTTTAGAGTATTTTGTAAGTATTGAGTATTACTGTGAGTAAGTTTGAGTATTCTCCAAACTTCTTTCCTAAAAGGTCACATTAGCTTGCATTCCCACCAGCAGTTCCCTTCTCTCCGCATCCATGCCAACATCTGTAGTTTTGGGATTTTGTTATGTGGGCTAATCCTACTGGAGTTAGATGATATCTCAAAGTGGTTTTGATTTGCATTTCCCTGATGATTAAAGATCATAAGCGTTTTTTCATGTGTTAGTAGGCCATGCGCCTGTCTTCATCAGAGAAGCTGCTTTTCAAGTCCCTTGCCCACATAGAATTGGGGTTATTTGTTCTTTTCTTATTGATTAGTTTGAGTTCTCTATGGATTCTAGTTATCAGACCTTTATCAGAAGCATAACCTGCAAAAATCTTCTCCCATTCTGAAGGTTGTCTGTTTGCTTTACTTATTGTGCTCTTGGTTGTGCAAAAGCTTTTTAGTTTGCTCAGATCCCAGTAATGGATTTTTGGTGTTGCTTCAATTGCCCAGGGGTCCTCCTCATAAAATATTCTCTCAGGCTGATTTCCTCAAGTGTTTTCCCCGCACTCTCTTCTAGCATTTTTAGTTTCATGTCTTAAGTTTAAATCTTTAATCCAGTGAGAGTCTATGTTAGTTAATGGTGAAAAGTGTGGGTCCCGTTTCAGTCTTCTACAGGTAGCCAGCCAGTTCACACAGCACCATTTGTTAAATAGGGAGTCTTTCCCCCACTGAATGTTTTTGATAGGCTTATCAAAAATCAAATGACGATAAGTAGCTGGATTCATCTCTTGGTTCTCTATTCTGTTCCATAAATCTACTGTTTTTGTGCCAGCACCATGCTGTTTTGATCACTATAGATGTATAGGATGGCCTGAAGTCTGGTAACGTAATACTTCCTGATTTGTTTTTATTTCTGAGTAATGTATTGGCTATTGGAGGTTTTTTCCTGATTCCATATAAAACGAAACACTATTTTTTCAAGCTCTTTAAAGTATGAAAATGGTGCTTTAATAGGGATTGCATTAAATCTGTAGATTGCTTTGGGTAGTATAGACATTTTAACAATGTTGATTCTTGCCAGCCATGAGATTAAGAAGGAAATCACCAAATGGCGATTTTTTTGCATGGTATGTTTTTCCATTTGTTAACATCCTTAGCTATTTCTTTTCTCAGAGTTTCATAGTTCCCTTTATAGAGATGAGATTTTTCATGTCCTTTGTTAGGTGAATTCCAATATATTTCATCTTCTTTGGCACTATTGTAAAAGGAATAGAGTCCTTGACTATATTTTCAGCTTGACTATTGTTGGCATATATAAAAGCTACTGATTTGTAAGTATTGATTTTGTATCCTGAGATGCTGCTGTATTCTTTGATCACTTCTAAGAGTTTTGAAGTTGAGTTCCTGGGATTTTCTAGGTATAGGATCATATTATCAGTGAAGAGTGAGAGTTTGATCTCCTCTGACCCTACTTGGATACCCTTGATTGGCTTCTCTTGCCTGATTGAGATGGCTAAGACTTCCATTATTATGTTGAATAGCAGTGGCGACAATGGGAATCCTTGCCTAATTTCTGATCTGAGTGGAAATATTTTCAATTTTACTCCATTCAGTATGATATTGGCTGTGGGTTTGCTGTAGATGGCCTCTATCAGTTTAAGAAATGTCCCTTTGGCGCCTGTGGCCCAAAGGAGTAGGGCGCAGGCCCCATATGCTGGAAGTGTTGGGTTCAAACCCAGCCCCAGCCAAAAACTGCAAAAAAAAAAAAAGAAAAAGAAAGAAAAGAAAAGAAATGTCCCTTCTAGGCCTGTTTTCTTAAGTGTTCTGACCATGAAAGGATGTTGGATATTATCAAGAGCTTTTTCTGCATCAATTGAGAGAATCATGTAGTCTTTGTTTTTTATTTTATTTTTGTGATCTATTATATTTATAGATTTGCGTATGTTAAACCAACCTTGCAACCCTGGAATATAACCAACTTGATCATGGTGTATAATTTTTTTGATACATTGTTGAATTCTGTTTGCTAAGATCTTATTGAATATTTTTGCATCAATATTCATTAATGATATTGGTCTATAATGTTCTTTCATTGTTTGGTCTTTTCCTGGTTTAGTGATCAGGGTGATATTTGCTTCATAGAATGTGCTGGGAAGTATTCTTTCTTTTTCTATGCTTTGGAAAAGGTTGTATAATATAGCTATGAGTTCCTCTTGAAAGGTTTGATAGAATTTGGATGTGAAGCATCTGGTCCTGGACTTTTCTTTTTTGGGAAATTTCATATTGTTGATGCTATTTCAGTGATTGATATAGGTCTATTCAATAGGTCTATTTAATTAGACCTATTGATATAGCTCTAATTCTTTCTGGTCGAGTATAGGAAAGTGGTGTGCTTCTAGGTATTGGTCCACTGCCTTCAGATTTTCATATTTCTGGGAATAGTTTTTTTTTGTAGTAATCGCTGAAGATTTTTTGAACTTCTGAAGTGTCTCTTGTTATTTCTCCTTTCTTGTTTCTGATAGACGATATTAGAGATTTTACTTTTCTGTTTCTGGTTAGGTTGGCCAAAGGTTTATCAATTTTATTAATCTTTTCAAAAAAAGGATCTTTTGTTTCATTGGTCTTCTGAATGATTCTTTTGTTTTCAATTTCATTTAATTCTGCCTTAATTCTGGTTATTTCTTTTCTTCTGCTGGGTTTGAGGTTGGAATGTTCTTCCTTTTCCAGTTGCTTGAGATGATCCATTGAGTTGTAGGCTTCCTCCCTTTCAGTTTTCTTGATGGAGTCTTCCAATGTTATAAATTTCCCTCTTAGGACTGCCTTTGTAGTATCCCATAGGTTTTAATAATTTGTGTCTTCACTATCATTTTGTTCCAAAACTTTGGTGATTTCCTTCTTAATCTTATCTTTGACCCAGCTATCATTCAGCCTAAGATTATTTAGTTTCCATGACTTTGTTTGAGTATGAAGATTCTTGTTGCTGTTGAGTTCAACTTTTTTCATGGTGGTCCGAGAAGATACAAGGAATAATTTCTAATATTTTAAATTTACTGAGGTTAGACTTGTGTCCTAAGATATGATCAATTTTGAAGGATGATCTATGGGCTGATGAAAAGAATGTATATTCAGTATTATTAGGATGAAATGTTCTGTAGAGGTCTGTTAAGTCCATTTGTTCTAGGGTCAGGTTTAAGTCTAATATTTCTTTGATTGGTTTCTTCTTGGAAGATCTATCCAAAACTGTCAAAGGGGTGTTAAAATCTCCAACTATTATAGTGCAGGAAGGTATCAAGTTGTTCATATCTGTTAGGGATTGATTTATAAATTGAGGAGTATTCTAGTAGGGTGAATAAACGTTAATTACCAAAATCTCTTCATGTTGGGTGTTTCGCTTGACAAATATGTAGTGACCATCCTTATCTTTCTTTATCTTTGTTGGTTTAAAGCCAATTGTATCTGCAAATAAAATTGCAATCCCGGCTTTTTTCTGATTTCCATTTGCCTGTATTATAGATGTCCCTGAGTATATTTTTATCCTTTAAGGTAAGATGAGAGTCTTACATGCAATAGATATCTGGTCTGAGTTTCTGAACCCAGTCAGCCAACCTGTGCCTCTTTAGAGGACAATTTAAACCATTCACATTAATTGAGAGAACTGATAAGCATGGTAGTGTTTGGGTTGTCATGTTTTTCACGTGTTCAGTGGATATTTTTAATCCTTTCACCACTGTGGAAGTTGGGTTTTGTTCAAATTTCTGGGTAAGTTTACTTTGGTGTAGAGCATTGTGCTGGTCATTATGGAGGATGAGTCTGAGAATATCCTGGAGAATTGGTTTAGTTATGGCAAATTTCTTTAATGACTGTGTATGTCATTAAAGTATTTGATTTCTCCATCACAAATGACACTTAGTTTAGCTGAATAAAGTATCCTGGGCTGAAAGTTGTTTTGTTTTAGGAGATTGAAGGTTGATGACCATCCTTTTCTGGCTTCAGAGGTTTCATCTGAGAGATCTGCAGTCATTCTGATATTTCTCTCTTTGAGCATTTGAGAATGTTCAAATGCTTTGTCTCTAATTTCAGAAATCCTTTCTTCTGCCTGGTCAACTCTATAACTGATGTATTCTACTGTATTTTGGAGCTCCTTGAATAATTTTTTCATTGCCTTAAGCTTTGCTATCTCGTTTCTCATTACACTCATATCTTTGGTGACTTTGTCTTTGAATTCATTAATTTCTTGAGACAACTTTAGAACTATTCTTTAGATTTCAATTTCTAACTTTTCCATTCTATTCATCTCATTTGCCATCCATATTCTGAATTCTATTTCTGACATCTCAGCCATTTGTCTATGAATGGCCTCTTCAGTTGTATCTCCTTTGTCATTCCTTGGAGGGGTTGATCTACTTTGGTTATTTATGTTGCCAGAGTTCTTCCACTGGTTCCATCCAATGTTTATTTTCCACCATTTGGTTATTAAAACTGATAAAGTGAGACTGAATTGGGGGTTCCAGGTAGTAGAGTTAATTAGCCCCTTACCAAAGTGCTAGGCTTTGTAATTGTGGCTTATCCCCTACAACCTTACAAAGGCCCCTTTCAGAGTTTTGGCAGAGTCTCTGGGGACCTACTTGGTGAGATAGCACAAGCTGACTCTATTTCAAAATCAGCCAATCCTAAGAAGTCATGGTATTAGGTTTAAAGCTCAACTGAGGAGAGATACAGATAGCTGACGTGCCCCACCACCACCATTCAGTTCTTTCCTACTACAGAACTTCTGAGGTCAACCTCAGAATGTCCTCAGGTGGACAGCCCCAAACATGAGTTCCAATCAAATTGTCTTGGGTAGTACAAACTCTGCTCGACAGAGAGGGATCCAAGGGTGTCCAACTGCAGATAGAAATCCTCAGTCAGTTCTGTCTCCCAACCCCAGAGGTATGGCTCCCAGTCCCCACTAGTTAGTCACCAATTGTTCATCAAAGTCCCAGTTGGGCATGAACCCCCCTGTCCCCTGGGCACAATCAAAGCTGGGAGTCTGGGACCCCACCTGCCAGGCTCAGTTCACACTAGCAAGTCTCTGCTAGCCAGCTCAGTTGGAGCCGAGGATCCTTGCCTGCCCACTGAGTTCAGTCCACACTGGTGACCACTTTCCTGCTTGTGGGCATTGTCAGAGCTGGGGGTTCTGCACCCTCTCCCACCAGACACAGCCCAAACTAGGGGTCAATGCCACTGCTGGCCAGGTAAAGTCATAACCAGGGGACTGCTTCTCTTCCCCCTACCCTCTTTCTTCCCTAGTAGTCACAGAATCCATCCTGATGTTAGGCGGTCCAGACTATGCCCTAATCTCTCAGGAAAAGACTAAACATTCTGGGCTCTGCAGGGGGCAGACCTTAAGACTGCCATGCAATGGGGGAAGGGTGGACTTGGAGTTCAGAATTGAGGGGAAAATATTTGTTCAATTTTATGCCAGGGGAGGGGAGGGTGGTGTCTGGGTTCACAGTTAGGACCTCTCTGGAGAGGGAGACCAGATGTTTAGCAGCTTTCTCCAGTGAGGTAAAATGAGAGGTTTTTTGTCCCCTGCTCACTTGCAGAGAGCCCCCAGTGAGCCTCCCACTTGATGGAGGGGTCTCATATCCCCTGGACGATAGGCTTTGTACCTGTAATTTGTTTTCTTGCATGTTCTTCCTTGGAGTCACAGCTTGCCAAACCTCTCTTGGCTCAGCTCGCCACCGTTGGTTTCATAGAGTCTCATTCTGTCCAGTTTTTCTCCCTCTGGTCAGGAGCCTCTGCTGAATGTTGCTACTCATCAGTCATCTTCCATCAGGCTTATATTAAAATGAATTTCCATAACCTCAGTGCATAATAATTGATTCAAACCCTGGGTTTTAGCCATACAATCTAAGACAAGCTGTTTAGTTTCTTCTTGATGACAATTTTTCATGTGTAAAATGAGGGCCTTTGATTTTATGATCTAGGAAAGTGGAAAGAAGACCATCTGAAAACAGAGAGAAAGGAGGCTGGGATTCCATTTTTTTGCCACAGTGATTCTTCACTGTGCAAGTAGAGAGCAGAAGTGGACTGTACCCACGGCACCACGCCCCCTCTGTGCTGTGTGCTCTCCCTACTCCACTTATTACTTAAGGAAAAGATAAAGCCCAGAGAAGAACGGAATTCTCTGTGTATGAATCAGGAGTTCTTCCAGGAACATGTAACAGAGACCTACTGTAGGAACCAGCGTCTGACAAACTCTAACTGGGGACTCAAAGTTGCTGGTGTTCTCTGCGTCCGTTTTGTTCACTACTATCTCGACTTCTCTTTGCTTTTTGTCTCATTATTTTATAACAAAGGATGTGGCTACCAGTAACCCCACGTTAGCAATGACAGAGCACATTTCCACCCAAGAAATGACTCTAGTCCTGGGTTGATTGCATGCTGACTTGGACCAGTCTCTATTGAAGTGGGAATTAGGTACATATTTACCTGTGTCCAGGGATATCTGTTGAGTAAAAAATGAAGTGGAGGGGGAGTAGGGCTTCCAGACTTAGCAAATAAAAATTATGTCCTATATTTAACCTCACAACCCTAGGTAGAAAAGCTTTCTAAACTGGAAAAATTCTTACCCACCACAGTCTACTACATTGTTTCCTCAAGAACTTGCCCATGGGGCTGGGCACAGTGGCCCATGCCTGTAGTCCTAGTACTCTGGCAGACCACGTCCAGAAGATCCCTTGAGTCCAGAAGTTCAAGATCAGCCTGAACAAAAGCAATACTCTCTACTTAAAATATAAAAAAACTAGCTGGGCATCTGTGGTGGGTACCTTTCTTCCTAGCTAGTTAGAGGCTGAGGCAGGAGGATCATTTGAACCTAGGAGTTTGAGGTTGCTATGAGTTAGGCTGATGCCATGGCACTCTCAGCTTGGGGTAACAGAATAAGACTCTTTCTCAAAAAAAAAAAAAAAAACCTGAAGTGGGGAAGGGTAGGGATGGGAGGTGGATTGCTAGAGGGAAGGTTAATAGGGGGACCACACCTATGGAGCATATTGCAAGTACAGGTTGGATCTATCAGGTGCGGAACACAAATGTCTTAACACTGTAATTGTGTAAATGAGGTGAAGGCTATGTTAATTAGTAGGATGTAAGCACTCCAATCACTCCAATTTGTATAAATAATCAACACATTGAATCCTCCCCCCCAAAAAAGAAAGAAAAACTTGCCCATAGGTTCTTTGCCATTTTGCTCACCCCAGTGGGCAGACAGACAATGGTGGAGAGTGTACTTTTTTAATCCTCCTTGAGAAATGCCTTCTTAGCTTTTTTTTTTTTAAGTAACATGTCTCTTCCATAAGCTTACAGACTTTGAAATCTTGAAGGCTTTTGGTGGCTAGGAATTGTGTGTGTTCTCTCCGAGTCATAGAATCAGGAGCTGGAGGGAGGCCTGCAGATCTCATCCAATCTTCCTGTGTAATTATTAACTTTGGGACACAGAATAAACTATCCAAGAATTTCACACACGGTCATTTCTAGGTGATGAGTCCTTATAGACTATACATGTTTCTGGAATGTAAGGAAAAAGGTAGGAGAGGAAAGAAACAAAGTTGGAGAAAACAACACAAAAGGGCTGTGACCAGTCAGGAGTAAGCGGAGGTCCTCAGCAGAGTGGACATGAGCAGCCCACCCTGAAATCACTGTGGTGGTCGTGTGGATGGGAGACCACCGGGGCAGGACCAGAAGTAAGGAGTTTGATGGGAGCAGAGGGGACTTGTCCGACTGAAAGGCATTGAGGGTATCAGTTGGAGTGGGGGGAGGGTGGGAGAGAAAGGAGTAGGGTGGGAGATCCATTTACGCAGTTTAGAGTCATAAGTTAGCAGGAACTGAAGACTACTATTGCCCGTGTTTAACTGCACTCCTGCTTTTAGCTTTAACCACTGACAGATCAGTTTCTCCCACCATCAAGAATCCATAAGCAGCACAGCACAGTATTTTTTTAAAGGCCATATTCAATTATTTGTGGAAGATACTGTGCAATTAGCAAGTTCCTCATGTTCTCACCATCTTAATGATATTTTCAAGTGAAAGTACTCCTCATACATCTGTCCTCTTAGTGTTTATTTTTACTGTGGGAGTTCTGTGCGCAAGGATGAATCTATCGTGGTGTCAGTTTAGGAGATGTTTCGAAACAATGAAACAATCCAAATTCATTATTTCAGTTCATATGATTCCTGCTCTATCCATCTCTCCAACATGACGAGATGGGGAAAGCGTTGGACAGGATGTTAGCGGACGTGTGCCCGACTTGCCTCCTGCATCCACAGGTTAGCCAAGCGACCACTGGTTTCCACCTGAAAATGAGGCTGTATGAACCAGGTGATCTTTCAGAAGCCTTCCAAATCTAGATTCAGTGGTCAGGAAAATCATAATGGAGACCACAAAAAGAAGGTGGCGTTTCACTGAGCGTGACCTCTTGTAAAGGAAGCAGCAGCCTCGGATGTGGATTGAGAACACAGGCTTTGGAATCCAGCAGACTTGAGTTTGAATCCTGGTCCTGCCACTTTTCATTTTCCTGCTTAAGTCTTAGGCTTCACATTTCTAAGACAGAAAAGAAGTACCTACTTCAACGTGTCTTCATGAGGAATGCATGAAAGGGGGCATTGGGAGCACCCCACCCAGGGCTAAGCCTGGAATAGATACTTCCTACACAGAGCTAGCCCTGCACGGGGGAGCATGGGAGCAGAGCTGATGCGCTCGGGCACAAACTGCCTCAGTGCAGAACTGAAAAGCTTACTCCAATCATTTATTCATCTGGACATTCATTCAATTCATCCTACATTTGCCCAGTGAATATTCGCATGGGCGTGCAGACAGCCATGACCTGCAGCTGCAGCCTTTCGCCAGGCGGTTTTTATCTTCTTACTCTTCAGCTTCCCCCAACGTGCTGGGATTGCAAGAATCAGGAACAGTTTGGAATGGTTATCATTATGTTATCTTTAAAAGTAGCAAGCTCCTGGTTTTAATTAGTCTTGGCCCCCTGACTTTTACATGAAACGAAAAGTCAGTGAGCTCATGCTGTGGTGTCTATTTCCGGAGCTGATGTGTTTAGTCATTTGCGTGTGAAACTGCCAGAGGCAGACTGGGTTACTGTCCTGTGGAACATCTGCACAGTGTTTATCATTTTGGCACTTGAGAACTATGTAAATACGTGCAGACCCATGACAACCTCAGGATTTTGTTTCCAAATGTGCCATCGATGAATAACGGCGCAAATGAGCAAAGTCATCTAGACACAATTTGGGTGGAGAGTAAGGATGGGAATTACAATGTGTTTCCAAGAGCTCTGGGAGTGAAAATCCGTTCCCATCATTGCAAAACAATAAAGTCTTTGGAAGCACAACAATGCGGAGAATAGCTTTAGAATCAGGCTCGCCTTTATTTTGGAAGCACAGATTTCAGTCTGGGATAATCACTGGCAGAGGCAGCTTTCTTGATTAAGTCAGTCTCACGAAAGGACATGCATCTTTATTACGGAGCACCTTCTCCTGGTTTCTACCTTGGCAGCCAAGGCTGAGTTCCTTTCAGCTGAGCTCACAGCTCTCCCTACCTAGGGCTCAGTGCCTCCAGCTCCACTACTGGTAATTGAAGACAAATTCACCTCCCGCCATCTCTGTTAGTCTCCGAGTGGTTCTGTCTCTTTTCAAGTGACTTTTGTCTTCAACTGATATCTCAGAGCTTGGCAGAGGTGTTCAGGTGATTATTTTTGGTCATCTCCTTCCAAGAACTCCAGAAACTCCTTTATAGAAGGTAGAAACGATGCCTGGTCATTTAGTCTGGCTAGACTTTAAAAGGCATCAAATACAAGTAGATTCTGGCAAATAAATCAACTTTAGGCCTTTTACTGCTGAAGGCTTAAAATAATTCCCAAAAAGGCTAATTATGTCTTTCTTTGCTCTGTAGTTGGGCTTAATAATAAGCACCAAACATATGGCAGAGATTGGGCTGCATAATCCATCATGGCCTTCTGTTCAGCAGCAAGGGTATTGGTCTTAAAGGAAATTATAGCCAGAAAGCTTATACATATTAATAGTTGGAGTACCTATTACTGAAAACAGTAACTGCTAACCTGGCTTCTAAAAAAATTCTTCCAACTCACTAGTAATCAAAAGAGCATAATGTAAAATACAAGTTGAGCATGTCTAATCTGAAAATCCAAAATCTAAAATGCTCCAAAATCTCAGCCTTTCTGAGTGCCCACATAGTACCATAGGTGGAAAATTCCACACTTGACTTTATGTGACAAGTTGCAGCCAAAACATCACCAAAACTTTGTTTTGTGCAAAAATTTATTTAAAATATCATAAAATTATCTTCAGGCTACATGGATAAGATTTATATGAAACACAAATGAATTGGGTCCCATATCTAAGACATCTCTCATCATAGATAATCAACTATTCTAAAATCCAAGAAGTCCAAAATTCAAAACATTTCTGGTCCCATGTATTTCAGATAAGGGATACTCAACCTTTAACACTAACAATCTGTTTTTCTTTTCTTTTCTTTTTGTTTTATTGTTGCAGATTCATTGAGGGTACAAGACGTGTCACACACTGAGACCCCTGAGGAGAATTTGATAAAATAAGCATGTTTATACCTTACATTGAGAGTATAAATTTGGATAACCTTTCTGGACAGTAATTTGGCAAGAGGTATAAGGGCTGCAAAAATATTCATATATTTTGATCAGATTGCTTCCTTCCCAGAAATCTATCTTAAGGGAATAGTATGAATTGTGGACAAAGATTTAAATATAAGCATGTTAATTGCAAAATTATTTGTAAGAGTTAAATACACAATGAGAGAAAAATGATCAAGCCAATAGTGTACATCTACCGCATTCATGGTATATTATGCAGTCATTAAAACTTGTGTCTACAAGCATTTTCAAAGGTAGAGGGGAAGTAAAAATAGGATATCGAAGAAGGGTCTTGACTATGTAAAACAGCATATCCAACCCATACTGGAGATGAAAAGATGTCATTTTTAAAACTGGAGGCATTTCTGAATCCCAGGACAGAAGTAGAAATGTGTGTGTGTGCATGTGTTAGGGATTTGCGGGGATGGGAAGGTACCTAGACCCCTGGCCTTGGGCAATCTCTGAACCAGCAGAATAACCCAAATCCAATTGCAAAAGGTGGTCTGTGTGATATTTCCAAAGTCTTCCTTCTCTCCGTGAGGGTGTCTCCGTGAGTTATTCATGTGACAGTATTTATGGAGCCCCCACTTATGCCAAAGCACTGTGTCGGGTGAAGGCGGGCAGTGCAAGTGAAACAGACACCATCCCTGCCTTCGCACAGCTTATAGTCTGACTCGGTTGTCATCACGATGCTGTCTGCTTACAGTCTGACTCAGTTGTCATCACCATGCTGTCTGCCAATATTTTCCTCTTGGTAGTAGCAACCGCTAGGGTTGCACCTGAGATGTCCAGTGGGATAGTGGACGCTGAGCACAGCAGTGTCAGATGCTCAGCTGTGGGTCCCCTTTCCCACACTGAAATTCCCAGTGTGACCTTCACTGAAAGTCTGCCAAACATACCTGCCTATGCTAGTTAGGATCGGGGAATGCTAGAAGGAGCAAGCCCCCACACTCTGCACAAAGCAGGTGCACTCCAAAGGCAGGAGCCTGGAGAGGCTCTCACAAGAGGTGCTGGGCAAGGGCGTGGGCACAAGAGGTGCCAAGTGAGGGCAGAGCTGGCTCATGCTGACGAGGTGTGACAGGCAGCTTTGTCTCCCTGGCCCTTGGAAATATTTAAGAAGAGACTGGCCCTCATTCATTCACTGTGAGTGGAGCTCAAGTGATTATTATTTTAATATTAAAGGAAAGGCTGGAAACACACAGGAGTCATTCCCAGAACACAGAGATGGGGAAAGAGATAGATGTAGTAATAAAATCATGGAAAGAAATATACCAAGTATGCCCGAGGTAAGTGAGTTCTAGGTGTATTCATTTTTTTCTTCACTTCACGTATGTTATCATTTATGTAGGACGTGTCCCTGCCCTGACCTCACTCATGTCATGTATGCGTAATTCTCCTGTTCTGTATCTTCCACCTTCATCTTTCCCACTGTTTCCTCTTCTCTGTCTTCCATTTCTCCTTTCCCTGACCTCTCTGATCACAGGTCTTGTCAGCCAGCCACACATACAAGCAGCCTCTTTCTGCCACGCCCTGTCTTTGGTGTTAAAATAACACTCCTCTTGCCCTGTTCTAAGCATCTGTATTGACTCCTTTATCTTCAACAACCCTACTGGGATGGAACATCACTGTCCCAATTCGGCAGATGAGGAGACTGAAATACAGAGACATTGGCCAACCTGCCCTGGTGCACGGACAAGTGGCAGGACTGAGCTCTGACCCTGGGCACCCAGAGGCTTGAAGCACACCCATGCAGGCCACTTCTCCATACGGCTCTGGGCAAAGATGAACGTCCCAAGACTACTTAGCATCTCTGCTCTCATATGAAATTGAGGGCACAATTACTGGGGTTCTGAGCTCAGTGAGTTCATTGTGGTGGAACAGAAACATAGACTACTGCCTCAGAGTCTTGGCAGCCAGCCATCACGCTACACGTTCACTAACACAAAGGCAGGGCACAGGGCTTCTCTGCTTAGCTGTGTGATCTTGGGAAAGTTAGCCTTGTTTCTCAATCTACAAAAGGAAGATTCGACACCCACCTCAGTAAACAGTGTTTGTATATCCTTAGCACAATGCCTAGCACATAGATAAGTACTCAATAATGATAGCTATTATTTACCATCAATCATTAGCACATTACATGTTGGAGCAGTGGTTCTCAACCTTCCTAATGCCCCAACTCCTTAATACAGTTCCTATGGATCACGACCCACAGGTTGAGAACTGATGTGTTAGAGGATTCCTTTGCCCATATGTAGCTTACACTCTAAATGGAATTCATAGAGGGTCAGCAAAGTATAGCCCATTGATTAAATCTGGCCCACTGCCTGTTGTTGTAAATAAAGTTTTATTGGCACACAGCCATGCTCATTTGTTTACATATTGTCTATGTTTTTATGTTACAGTTGCAGAGTTGACTAGTTGCAACAGAAACCATAGGGCCTACAAAGCCTCAAATATTTATTCTTTGACCCTTTACTGAAAAAGTTTGTCAACTTTGGCTATAGATGGACACGCCAGATGAAGTAACAAAACAAATATGAGTCAGTATTTTTGGCCCATTTTAGAAGATAATTGCTTTGCTTACTTTATTGGGAGCCAAAGTGGGAAGGTTTATTTTCTAGGCAAACACAGTAAACACAACATAGAAATAAAAGTTATCTTTAGAGAAAAATCACAAATACACAAAGCCATTTGGCAAGATGTCAAACAGTGTACAAACTCCCTCCAGTGTGTGTCTCTCCGTGTGTCATTTCAGCTTTGCTACCAAAGGCATCTTTCCCGGGCACTGATACTCTTATCAGGGAGGCGATAATATACGGTTTGGCTCTTTTGTTCACACGTTGAGGGTATCATCTGCCTTGCTCTGAGATGAATCGAAATGAAACATTATAAGGGCTAGAATGGTGGAAGTTATGGCTTCCAGAAGAAAATAGCAGCCTAGTGATGTATAGCATGTCTCCAAAGGATATTAAATTAATCAGCCAAGGATTATTGTGTATTTTCCTGAACATCTGTGGGCTCTCTTTTTAGGGTGTTTTGGATGGAGTTTCTATTATGAGACTGGCAAGGAAAGCATTGTTACTGTCATACAGATGAGACGTGGAGAGAGACTGGGTGGGCAGCAGTGGGTGCTCTGGGAATATGATTATCTGCAGGCCCAAGGAAGGGGGAGCATGCTCTGTGCTTTGCTGAGAGAAGAGAAGGCTTACGTCGGTAGGGGTGGAAACTTCATTTTCCCTGTGGTATTCTTTCAGAATCAAAGAGCAGCCAAAAGTCCCAGAAGAAAACACGACAGCTTTTTAGAAAAATAATCGGGGGTGAGGGATAGGGGCAGACCAAAAATTGATGGCAGTTGTACGCAGGTACCAAGAAAGTGAGGGATTCCTCCTGAGTTAAAGTTCACATGGGGCAACAAAGATCACAGATCCTAACCAGCCAGGGACTCGGGGAAACAGTTTCGAGGCAAAGCGATGAGTGCGGAGAAGTGGGAACAATTCAGTTTAATGTAAAAAGCTGTCATGTCTCCATCATCTATCAAATTAATTGTGACAAAAAATTGCTTTTCAAGGAGGGTACTTCACTAGGAAGGCATGATATCAGAACTTGATTAGACAACAGTGCACAAAGCAAAGACAGTGGATGCCATCACTAAAGTCAGACAAAGCTCAGACCTGCCACTCACTATCCAAAAGCTCAAAGAAATTGTTTCCTCTCCCAGAACCTTCCACTCCTCACTCTCTGCAGAAACCAGGCCTCATAGTCTATTCTGTTGAGAAATTGTGACCCACAGATATGACCTCAGGCTGTCTGGGTCTCCCTCCATCTTCAGGCACAACTGCACCCACGCCTGTGTTCATCTGCTTTCTTCCAGAGGATGGAGTGTCCCTCCTTTTGTTCCCCTTTTGTTCTCGGCCTTCTTGCCTTCTACCTTCTCTGGAATTCCTGTTTCTCTAATCCCTTCCTTCCTACCCCACTCCCCATTAATGTGAGTAAATATTCACCATCGCTACCCTAGAATTCCCTGACCCTCCATATACCTTCTAATTCTGGAGATGCTTCTCTGGATATTCTCTGGATGTTGTTTTAATTTCAATAACCTATACTTGTTAATATTTTCCCTAGGTTGTTTATTTTATTATTTTATTGATACTATAGAGTCTTAAAAATCAGGCAGAGGTGTGTAAACACTTTCACCACTTCCTGGATGTGTAAACATGAACACCGTTCTCCTCCTTCTGTGTCTGTTGCTTTCCTTGCTTGTAAATTTCAGGTAACAGGACCTACTTTGACTTCAGGGCTAATGAAAAAATACAGGCCAATGAGTAGATGCGTAAAATCAACCAATATATTGCACTAAAGTTGGACAAAAAAATGAGAGAAAAAGAAAACTATTTCTGGCATATGTATTTGTATAGGAAAACACTTTTTGGAGATTGTGTTTAAAAATATGTATAAACTTTCTCCTTTTGTTGACATGACTTGACTTTTGCCTTGTGAATCTTTTCTCTCCCTTTCTCTCTCCTTGCTACCCTCTGTCGTTGGATAATATAGCACATTATAAATAAAACTATAATAGTTTTCCACCATGGCAAGGAAGAGTGTAGTCTGGGCAGAATGATCTGGGGTCCTACACTCATTCTCAATCTCATCACCAGGGATTCTGATTCAGTAGATCCAGAGTGGGCCCTGAAGAATTTGTGTTTTGAAAATATTTTCCAAGTAATTCAAATATTTACTCTTTTCACCCTACCTTGACTCCTAAATGAAAACCAAAGCTTTGAACTGAGGCGGGTACTCCAGAGCGGGACTGGAGTCATTCCCAAGACACCTGGAGTCACAGCCACACCTCTGTCCAGTTGTATCAGCCGCAGGCCTCATGCAGGGGGATACATTATGACATCCTGCCTCTATCAGGAACTTGCTAGTCTTTGTAAGGACTCAAGACAACTGTCTTTGAGGGTGAAGGGTGAAATTGGAAGTACACTTTGAAAGATCTCTATGCTAGTTAAGTGTATTTATGTCCAATTTCTCACTCTGATACAATTGTAAATCTGTAATCCATGCTAACAAGGTTCTGGCCCTCAAATCCCAACAAAATCCCTACCAAGTATCTCTGGGAATTCCCAGAGGTGACTCATTAGAAACTTCTGATACTAAAATAAAATAGCCAGGCGTTATGACGGGTGTCTATAACCCAGCTACTTGGGAGGCTGAGGCAAGAGAATCGCTTAAGCCCAAGAGTTTGAGGTTGCTATGAGCTGTGACACCACAGCACTCTAGCAGGGGTGACCTAGTGAGACTCTGTCTCAAGAAAACAAAAAGAAACTTCTGATATTTTTGTTCTTTCTTATCCCCATCCTCCAGGCTCCCTCCTCTGAGAACTGCCACCTTCTTCAAACTCTCCTGAACCTGTTAGGCCTGAAGGCTTCCCCAGGACTCTGTTGTTTCTGTCCCCTCTACTGGGTACCCAGGCTGGTTGCCACCTCCACTTTGACCATACCCCCTTCCAAGAGGCTCTGCTGTCCCTTTGGCCCCATCCCAGCAAATCTCAGGTCTCCAGAGTTGATTCAAGGGGACTTGATTTCCAGGCTGCTGTCGGGAAGTGGAAGGAAATGTCTCCCTCTCTTCCTTCAGTATGAGACTCTTTTGCAGGAAATTTAGATCAATGTTAGTGACTTTGTCAATTAGCATAAAAGATATTAGAAATAATTTTCAATAGTGAAATTAATGGTAGTCAATATGTGTGGTTGCCTAGATTTTGATGAGGATAGTTGAAATTCTTTCTTAGCTATTTCTGGTAAGAAGATTAAAGAATAGGGAATTTCAAATGCTAACCAAATAATATCCTAAACTTTATATGTAGGGTAAAACTAACTTAAACACACATTTACCACATTGTTCATACTGAACTATTTCAAAGTAAAATGCTACAGAGGTGACGTAACAAACTCAGACGTGTTCCTAATGAGGATCCAGATCAGGAGACAAATCTGAGAAACACTCTGCTGTCCTCAGAATTGTCCTCACGTCCATATTTAGGACTTAGGACCCTGATCTGGAAGCCTGACTCCTTCTTTAGAATGTGTTTGTTTTCTCTGAGAAAGTTCCTCAGATTCATTTAAAGACAGCCCAGCAACTCATCTACACATAGATTTGAAATTTCGCTACCACATTAGAATGTATATATTCGTCTTGTCTTTTTTTTAAGTCAGATTGCTTTCTTCTCAATAACTGGACTGGCCCCTTCTTCTTGTTCAAGAGTTGTTTATCACATTTGGGGGTTCAATGACACTGCTGTTGGAGTTAAGAGGGACCAGTCACTCATTCCTTCTTTTTTATCAGTTATAACCAATTTATAAAACACTCAAGGAGGCAAAGGAGGAATGAAGCACCGCTCTGGCCAAGTTAATTTGGGGAGTGCGCAGAGATGCTCCAGTTTGAACTCACACACCAGGGAGATGACAACGCTGGGGAAGTGCAGAGCTTCCCAGCAGCTGAAGATCAGAGGCAGCTGTGGGAGATCAGGCTGCACGAAGCAGCCCCATCTGAAGTCAGGCAAATCCAACAGAAGAATAAGGGAGCCATTTAGCACGAGCCATCGGCACGCTGACCCGTCTGGTAGAGAACGTCCAGGCCCCCCTAATACTCTGCTTCAGAGTGTTGAGGTATGAAAGAGAAGAGGCGGACGGGCCCCCCACCGTGTTCTCCTGATCAAATACTTAGACCTCAAATGTGTCCAGGACTTCCTTTCCCCCTTGACTCACTGTCCTTGGATCAGGGACAAAATAAAGTTTCCAAGAACACAGCAGGGGTCTTTCTGGTCTGAGAGAATAGAAATATTAGGAGGAGAAAAAGGGAGCTAAACTTGGTCTTTTGTTCCTCTCTGGCTTTCTTTTCTCCTAGGCAATTAGAGGGTATTTGGGGTCAAGTGAGGGGCTCCAACTGGACAGGTGTTTCTCATTTCCTGAAGACCTCACTCCTCTGGGTGCTGTCTCATGGACAATGTGGGGGAGTCCAGGAGAAAGGGGTCTGGGAGCTGTTGGGTCTGTCTCTCTAGACCTTAAGTTAATAGGGGTAAGCAGGGTCCGTAAATGTCCCATGTCTGCTCACTCCACCACCATCAGAAGTTAGAGAGGCTTGGACCTAAAGACCTAGATGAATATTAAAAGTTTGATCAGCCCCTAAAGGTAATGCCAATCCCTCCACCAAAGGAGAATGCTTGGGTGAAACAAAGTTCTAACCCTCCTGCTCGATCTCAGAGCTCAGTCAGAGCAACAGTCTCCTACAAGTGGCGGAGGGAAACTAACTTCAGCTCAGCCATCTGAGGAAGGACCAGGAAGGAAAGATGAAAATAAAATAGACGGGATGAGTATCCCAAAAGGCCAAACTGGGAACTCCAGCCGTGGTCCAGGAGATGGCGGGAACAAAGACCACTGGAAGGAGTCAGGTAAGAAAGATGGCAAAAAGGATCAAGACTCCAGATCTGCACCTGAGCCAAAGAAACCTGAGGAAAATCCAGCCTCTAAGTTCAGTTCTGCAAGCAAGTATGCTGCTCTGTCTGTTGATGGTGAAGATGAAAACCAGGGAGATTACACCGAGTAGACCTCAACATCCTGTGCTTCAGCCTACTCTCTCTCCACCCTGGAACATTTAAGAGCAAATCAAACCTCTATCCAGACAAGACAAAATAAAACTCACCATCTCCTGGAGACCTTTCTTAACTTTTTTTAAAAATGAAATGAAATTCTTTTGTATGTTGTTGCAGCCTTTAAAGTATTGAAGTAACTGGAGAATCACCAATGTAGCCAGAGAGAAAGAGACTACAGCTTTTTAATGGAAAAGTTGTGGTGCGTTTTTTAAGACACCATGCACTTGCCTGTGTGATTAGTGCCTGGGGGACT
>CAUYRH010066073.1:0-12250 GCA_963574655.1 Perodicticus potto | reverse complement strand
TTTTATCCTGTGGGTGGCAACCTTCCTTGGGCCTACCAATGAGCTTTGCTGTAAATGGCCCCCACCCCTATGCTTATCTTTGCATTTCATTCATTCATTAAAATTTTTTTAATCCATTTTTTTTTTTTTTTTTTTTTAAATCACAGCTGTGCACATGAGTGCAATCAAGGGGTACAATGTGCTGGTTTCATATACAATCTGAAATGTTTTCATACAATAACCAAGAAAATCCCATGAAGGTTATGTCAAACATATGAAAATATTTCAGATTGTATATGAAGCCAGCACATTGTACCCCATGATTGCACTAATGTACACAGCTGTGATTTAAAAAAAACGTCTGTGGGCTCTGGTATCACACTGCCTGGATTTAAAATGTGGGCTCTGCTGATTCTAACTGGGCAACGTAGTGTAAGTTACTCACCTTCTCCAGGCCTCAGAATCCTCACCTACAATATGAGGATGATAATAAATAGTATTCACTTCCTGAGTACCTGGCATGTATCACCCAGTCAGGAAATGCTGGATGTCACTATTAGTCATGCCACCCAATACCTTCTAAATGATAAACTCTGCAAAGAGTAGGTGTTTCATAAATGTTTCATTAAGCTAAGTTCTGCTACCTGTCACATTGCAAAGGAATATATCTTCATGAGGCATAAATAAAACCTCCCTGAAACAAGTGACTTGCAATTTATGCTTCCTTGTTTTTTCTTTGTACTTCCAAGTGTCAAACACACAGTTCAGTTTTTCAAAAAGTCGTTTTATACCGTTAACTAGTAAGACAGGGCCCCAGAATAATTTATGCAGATGAACAAGAACCACTTAACAATGGATATGAGAAAAATCAAACCAATATGACACATTACTGCCTGAGGAAACATGAATATCAATGGCCAAAAGAATAATCAAATTTGTTTCTAACATGAAATTTTCATGACATATGCTCAGTCTTCTCATATGCAAAGCAGAATTATAATTGTGGATTGCTATGACAATCAAGTAGCAGACAGGATACAAACCACTTTATAAATATCAAAGCTCTATTTGCAGAAAGTTTTAATAATAAAAATACTTTATCACTGCATTTGCCTAAACCAGTCAAATGGGGATTGGAAATTTTAAGAAATTTTTTAAAGCTTCTCAGAAGATTCTTATAACTAATCAGGTTTAAGAACATGTTCAAGTGCATATATACTTAAGGAAAGCATTTTACTGTATCTGTGTAATCTCAGGCGTGCATCTATGTAGACAACATCATAGGATAACTCTTTAGAGACACAGTCAAACATGTGACCTGATACAAAAGTCTGGACTAGGACCCAGGAAACTATTTGTGAAAGGCCTCCATCCAGGTGATTGGCTATTGGGAACCTTAACTATAATGTTTCACTGTGTCTACCACTTCAGGGAGATTTAGTGTGTTGATGGACAATCTCTAGTGTAACTCTAGTGTGAGATTGCTAAAAAGATACTTTAAAATAGGTCTAGCTCCAGGTTTCAGTCAGTCACCATAAGACATTCCTCCTAATACAGCTCCTTCACTCAGACTGCAACCCAAGTGGCAGTGTCAACGGTGGGGCTTACAAAGTGACTTAGGAGAGAGAAACACTATCCATGGGAGCCATGAAACTGAACATCGACTGCAGCTCCTGTACGCAGATGTTCAGAGCTGTTTCAGACAGTCTCCTAGGCTGAGATGAGAGATACATCTAATTCTCTGCATCCCGTTACCAGACTGGTACAGTCAACCTGGGGATCATTCAGAGCTGCATAATGAGCTTACTTCGCGAGGGGGAGTGGAAAATATATGGAATTGATCTCTAAATGAATGCTGAGGAATGGAATACTCAAACCCTTCCCAGCTGGCATGGTTAATTTAATATTACAAGGCAAAATACAATGAAAGGTGAGTAACAGAGTAGGACAGATAAAAAAACGTCAAAGAACTAACACAAAGAGCTTCCTGTAGGAGGATTTGTCAAATTGGGAAGAGGCTCCACAGGAAATGGTACAAACAGTGATGCCTGGAACATGTATAGCTTGATTGGATGACTTTTAGCTCAGTGTCAACTAAACTTTCTGATTTCAATAGGCAAGAAAAACTCATCCTTACTGATGGAATAATAAATAAGACAGGTCAAGAGATGAACAGTCTCCGGTAAATGTAATAAGATTTTGTTTTCGGTCTCCTACCTGACACCACGGACAGCAACACCCTAACACAGCTGCCTTGGTTTGCCAGTGAGCAAAGAGAAGAGGTTTAATGGAAACTAAATAGAAAAACAACTGATAAATGCAGAAAACTTGGAAGAGCAAGGGCCAATACATTCTATTGACACCTACTGATTACTATTATTGGTTATTTCCCGCAGAAATCAACTAAAAAAGGACTCTCTAAATCACGACTATATGAACAAAATACACCTTTTCCATAAAAACAGTATCACAAAGGAGAGTGACATCTTAGTGGCCAAATTCCTTTGGTCTTTTAACCACATAGTGAATATAACTACACACATAGTATTAGTTAAACTAAGAATTTCACAGTTGATCACATGACAATCGAATTTAGCATGTCTTGTGAGTAGTTTTATTAAAATAAGTCACTTCAAATGCTGTAAAACATTTGTATACCAAGATGGTTCTCAAAGTTACAGAACTTTCACAGACTAGGAAATGTGGAGGAATTTTTCCAAGAGAGTTAAAAAAAAACTAATTAGTTTGAAGAGACTAATTAGACTTGACAACTAGAGGCAAATGTGACCCTGGATGGTTATAGGACCTTTAACAAACATCATTAGGGACACATGTCACGAATATTTTCTCCCAGCCTACAGTGGTCTTTCATCCCTTTTATGGGGTCTTGTATAGCACAAGTTTTGTCATAGGAAAATATGGGGATCTGTGAATTAGAGAGTGATACAGTATCGATGGTAATTTACTGACTTTGACAGAGGAACTGTGGCTGTGTAGTAGTGTCATTTTTGGATACTAGATCGATGATGGGTGGGTGGACGGATGGATGGATGATGGATGGGTATTTATATAGGATGCATTGAAGAAATCAGGAAATCTAGGTAAAGCAGTTATGTGTACTATTACAAAATTTCTTAAGTTTAAAGTGACTTCAAAATTTAAAACGCAAAATAAAACTGGGAGATTTCATGTGAAATATAGGTTTTATCTTTTCTTGAATATCTGACCTGGTAACACTAGGCCATATTCTCGGGGGACACATGTGGGTTCGGCTGACAGCTGCCTCTGTAGTCTGTAAGTCAACACAGTCCTCACCACTCATTATTTTACACCTTGCCTACTTATTTCTGTTCCCTGATCCATCTCTGTAAGAATGTGAATCTGGTTTCTGCTGTCAAGCACATTTGTTCCAACAGAGGCAGTAAGCTTTGCCTAGGTAAACCTGTAAAAGGGGACATTTTTAAATTTAGATTTTATGTGACAATTACAGAATCACCTGCAGTTGTGCAAACTAATATAAAGTGAGCCCTTACATCCTTTAACAGCCTCCCTCCACAATAGCAGATGTAAAGCTGTGGTACAGTACCCCAAGAGAGATTTAGTCCACCAGTCTCAGTGAGATTCTCCCAGGTTCTCTTGCACTCATTTGTGTGTGTGTGTGTGTGTGTGTGTGTGTGTGTGAAGGTTTATATAATTTCACCACAGCTGTAGGTCCATTTATCACAGTCAGGATATGGAACTTTTCCATCAGGAGAAAAATCCCACGTGACTTTTTATAACCAAACCCACCTCCCCTCTCGCATCCCTAACTCCCGACAACCATGAATCTTTACCCCGCCTCTGCAATTGTGCCAAAATGTTACATAAGCAGAATCCTACAGTATGTAACCTTTTAGGGTTGGCTTTTTTTCACTCAGCATAATTTGCTGAAGACTGGCTATTGTGTGTGTCAATAGTTTTACTGTACTATGGCATACTTAGAAATATACAATACCACAATAGTTTACTATTCACTTCTCCAAGGACATCAGGGGTGTTGCCAGTTCGAAGCTATATAAATAAAGCTACTGTAAGTTTTTGTGTGGACATATATTTTCATTTCTATGAGAAAAATGACTACAAGGGCAACTGTTCGGTTGTACGGCACATGTTTACTTTTTCTTTTCTTTCTTTTTTTTTTTTTTTTTTGAGACAGTCTCACTCGATCACCCTGGGTAGACTGCTGTGGTGTCATAGCTCACAGCGGCCTCAAACTCTTGGGCTTAAGCAATCCTCTTTCCTCAGGCTCCCAACTAGCTGGGACTACAGTTGCCTGCCACAACACCCGGCTAGTTTTTCTGTTTTTAGAGAGACAGTGTCTCCATCTTGCTCAGGCTGGTCTTGAACTCCTGAGCTCAAGCAATCCACTTGCCCCAGTCTCCCAGAGTACTAGGATTGTAGGCATGAGCCACCACACCCAGCCAGACACTTAATTTTTCAAACCAAACTGTTCTCCACGTGGCTATGGATCATTCTACACAATGTATGAATGATTATGTTTTGCCACATCCTTGCCAGCATTTAGAGTTGTCACTGGTTTTTATTTTAGCTGTTCTGAGAAATGTGTAGTAATATACTATGGGATTTGCATTTCTCTTATGGCTAAATATGAGCTGAAAATTATTTTAAATGCTTCTTCATCATCCACATATCTATTTCAGTAAAATATCTATTCACATCTTTTGTCCATTTTCTAATTGAACTCTTTGGGTTTTGTTAATGTGGAGTTTTGATAGTTTTGTACGTATTCTGGATACCAGTCTTTTCTTGCATAAGTAGTTGACAAATACATTCTCTTAACAGTTCCTTGGCAGGAACAGGTTTGTAGTTTTGATGAGGTTCAATTTATCAAATGTTCCCCTTTTGGATTGGGTTTTTGGTGTAAGTCTACGAAGTCTTTTCTTAGTCCTAGATCCCAAAGAATTTCCTTTTTTTTTTTTTTTGGCCAAAGGTTTTATGTTTTACATTTAAGTCATTGATCTATTTTGCACCAATTTTTTATAAAGTCAAGGTTAAGGTCAAAGTTTGTTTGTTTCCCTGATGGACGCCCAATTACTATAGTATCATTTGTTGAAAAGGCTATCTTTCCTCCATTAAACTGCTTTTGCACCTTTGTCAAAAATCACTTGAGCTTATTTGTATAGTTCTATTTCTCGCTTACCTATTCTGTTCTATTAATCTGAGTCTACCCCTCTGCAATTCCAAAATGTCTTATTTATTGCAGCTATATAGCAGGCCAAATGATTCCTGCTTTCTTCTTGTCATTGTTTTGTTTTAGGGTCCATTAATTTCCATATAAAATTTAGAAGAAGCTTGTCTCTGTCTATAAAAATCCTGTAAGAATTGCAAGAAACTGCACTAAACCATAGGTCAATTTGGTGACCACCGACATCTCTACCGGGCTGAGTATTCTAATCCATGAACATAGTCTGTCTTCCCATTTCTTTAGTCCTGTGATTTCTTTCACTAACATTTTATAATTTTAAGCACATAGATCTGGGTATGTGTTTTGCAAAGTGTGTACATAGTTATTTCATTTTCTTTGGATTGACTGTAAATTATACTGCATTTTTATTTTGTTATTTCCACATGTTCTTTGCTACTGCATAATGTGATTGATATTTGTGTGTTGATCTTGTATCTTGTGACCTGGCTGAATTCTATTAGTTCTAAGTTATTTGTTCATGTCTTAGAATTTTCTATATACACAATCATGTCATCCACAAATAAGAAGCTTTAGTTTTTCCTTTTTGATTTGCATGCCTGTTGTTTCATTTTCCCTACTGTACTACATGTAATAGCGAACATCCTTGCCTTGTTCACAGTATTAGGGGAAAAGCATTCAGCTTACCATTTATTACGATATAAGCCATAGGGGTTTTTGTACATGCTATTTATCGAGTTGTTGTAATTCCCCTCTATTTCTAACTTGCTGAGCATTTTTATCATAAATGGGTGTTTGATTTTTCTACATCAATCAATATGATCATACGATTGTTTTCTTCCCTACCTCATTTATATTATGAATTACAAGGTTTGAGTTTGGAATATTAAACCAGCCTTGCACGTGTGGAATAAATCCTATCTGATCAAGGTATTTAATTCTTTTTATACATTTTTAAACTTAATTTGCTGATATCATAAGGATTTTTACATGTTAAGTTCATGAAATATATTCATCTATATGTTTTTCTTTCCTTCATATGTTGTTACCTGATTTGGGTATCCAGGGGATACTAACCACATAAAAATCACTTGGGAAGTGTTCCTTTCTTTTCTATTTTCTGGAAAAGATAGTATAAAATTAGTGATAACTCTTTATTAAATGTCAGAACTTTCTGGTGAAACAATCTGGGGGTCTAGAGATTTCTTTTTTAGATTTTAAACCACAAATTCACTTTCTTTAATGGTTATAGAATTAGTCACCCTATTTCACTTTGATTGATTTTTGGTAGTTTGTGGTTATGAAGGGATTGGTCCACTGTGATTTTCAAATTAAAAGTTCCCTCATTGTTCTTTAAACGGCTACAGGACCTATACTCATATCCTTTGCTTTATATCTGATATGGCTAATTTGTGCCTTTTTGTTGTCAAACTTACTAGAAGTTTATCAGTTTTATTGCTTCTTATTTTTTATTTTTTATTTTTTTGAGACAGAGTCTCAAGCTGTTGCCCTGGGTAGAGTGCTGTGGCATCATAGCTCACAGCAACCTCCAACTCAGGCTCAAGTGATTCTCTTGCCTCGGTTTTTCTATTTTTAGTAAAGATGAGGTCTCGCTTTGGCTCAGGCTGGTCTCCTACTCAATCGCTCAAGCAATCCAACCACCTCGGCCTCCCAGAATGCTGCTAGGATTACAGGCGTGACTTATTGCTTTTTCCAAAGAATCAGCTTGTTTCATTTCTTTTCTCTATTGCTTCCCTGTTTTCACTTTCATTGATTTCTATTCTGTTCTTATCTATTTTCTTCCTTCTGCTTGTTTTGAGTTTATTTTGTTCTTCTTTTTCCAGTTTCTTGAGGTAGGAAATTAAATTATTGATTAGAGACCATTTCTTGTTTCAAATGTAAGCATTTAATGCTATAAATTTGCCTTCCAGCATTGTTTCAGCTGCTGAGTGGAAAGATATTTTCATTTTTAAGTCCTTGTATTTGTTGAACTTAAATGATTCCCCAGATAAATCCTCTTCATCCGCCCACCCCAGCATCCTACATCAAGAGTTCTAATGCTTTCTATACTTTCTCCTCTTAAACCAGCCTATCTGGAAAGAGCCTCATCAAACTCATTCTCATTAAGATGTGAGCAAGGGCATTTATTACAATAGATCTCAGCTTCCCAGGTTCCACAACCTTAGGAGGAAGGGAACTCTATCACTTTGCACCCTAATCATGCCTGTTAAAGATCAGATCTTTTTCATTGGTTTGACGTATGCAAATCACAGTTAATCCAGAAAATGACCCCCAAATCTTTACTTATATTTGTCATAAAGACATGAAAAATGGGTATCAAACATAGGATTAAAAGTTTAAGGGACAAACCAGAGGATAAACTTGGGAAAAAGTTGAAAGGACAGATAACACACTGGTACTCACTGCGTTGTCCCCAACCAGCACGTTAGTATCACTTGGGAACTCAACAGAAGTGCAGATTCTCTGGGCTCATCCAGACCCACTGAATTAGAAACTCTAGGGGTGAGGTCCAGCAATCTGTGCTATACAGAGGCCTTCTGGGTGATTCTAATGCAGCTAATATTTTAAAAACATTACTCTGGAAGACCCAAAATTTGCCACTTCAGAATCTAGAAGGTCTGGTAACCTGATAGGAGTCTGAAAGTCAACTGAGGTTTTCTACACTGTCATTGAGTGATGGACTCACATTTAATCAAGACAGTGGCTGTCTCACAAGGTCACTATCAATATTTAATGAAAAGTGGATACATTAACATATTCACATCATGGTCATTTGTGGCATGACCTATCTGCTCAAGCAAACAGCAAAAATTTTCCAAATGTAGGTATAACTGACAATAAATAAAAATTTTATCCACCTGTTAACATGCTGACTGTGGCCATATACACTTGTGTTTATATTATTTTTTTAAACTTATATTCTCAGCACACCCCCTGGGTGAATGCTGCAACTACAACTTGACAAACCATGTAATCTAAGATTTATGCCTTCATATTAATCTGAAATTTAAAAAAAACTTATATTCTGACATTTTTATTTTTAATCATACGTATATATATACACACTAGGTTCTAAAACTGTCAAACTGTTTCCATCCCAAAAATAAACACTTCAGGAGTGCACACAGAATTATAATCTTTGCCCAGTTGGCTTCAAGTTTAGTGAGTATTTGTCAAGTTTACCTGCAAAGCACTAGATTCTGTGGAAATAAAAAGGTGAAAGCAGCAAAACAGGATCCCTGAGCCCAGGAGGAGCTGGCTCAGGGTAAGGGGAGGGCATGGCCCAACTTTCAAACAGCCAACTGGAGTATCCAACTCACAAGAGTCACTTGGTCTGAATTCTCACAGCTAGAGAGGATTTCAAGGTCCCAAGATTTCTTTTATACTGGTTTGTGTTTCAAAGTTAGGCCATTACTCAGTTGTGGCGATGGAAAGAAACTGCTTAACAACACTGCCCTGGTCCTTCAAAGAAGGAACAGAAAGCTATAGAGATACAAGAAGAATTGAGAGTCCTACTTCCTTTACTTGAATGATTACTCTTAATGTGGACTAGGGTGCTCACATCTGCACTCATTAGGATGTGACCAAACACAGCTGGTTGTCTGGGCCTGCAGTCCCCAAAATATTTTGTAATTAACACACTTGCCAAAGTCCTGGCATCTTAGGGGGTGAGTTTATCAGCAGGATTGAGGGAGAGAAACCAAGGACCTTCCTTCCACTATGGGACTTTTTCTCTGTGCACTACTTCACTAGCAGGTGGATGAAAAGTAGCTAATGTGTGACACCAGTTTTCCTAGTTGTGAGCAGCTCTCACAGTAGCTCATGCCTATAACCCTAGCACTCTGGGAGGCCGGGGCTGGTGGATTGCTTGCACTCAGGAGTTCAAGACCAGCCTGAGCAAGAGCAAGATCCCATAGACCCCGTCTCTACTAAAAAAAGTAGAAAAATTAGCCGAGCATCATGGTGCATGCCTGTGATCCCAGATACTAGGGAGGCTGAAGTAAGAGGATTGCTTGAGCCCAGGAGTTGCTGTGAGTGATGACATCATGGCACTCTAGTCTGGGGCAACAGAGTGAGACTCTGTCTCAAAGATAGAAAGAGAGAATAAGGAGAAAAAAGCCCTCTGGGAAGGAAATATTGATTCTCCTGCTAGGCTATATTCCTTCCTCTCTTTAACATTCATCATGGAAAATTCCGAGTTCTTTATAGAAGGTTTGTGCTATTCCGTTCCTCTACCCTGACTTTTTCTCCTCCTCCTTATCCTAATTAAGTAGTTTATAAAATATGGACCACAAAAACTATAGCAATGGACCCTGTTCAGTGGGCAACCAAGGAGAGTATATGCAGACCTTTCATCCACACTCTCCATCTCACACAAACCGCCTTTTAGGAAGGCTGGGATCAAAAAGAAAATTGGGGGTAAACCTAATCTCCAAGCCAGAGGTCAAACATAGACTTCTGCCACCTTTGTTTCCAACATGAACAAGAAGGGATATAGCAATAACCATAAAGACTCTTGTTATTTATATAAAAGGGAATCTAAAAACAAGATTGTCAAGTCCCTAAATGAATACTTGGTAGAACACTCTAGAATGGGTGGCGCCTGTGACTTAGTGAGTAGGGCACTGGCCCCATATACTGAGGGTGGCGGGTTCGAACCTGGCCTTGGCCAAAGTGCAACAAAAAAATATCTGGGCGTTGTGGTGGGCACCTATAGTCCCAGCTACTGGGGAGGCTGAGGCAAGGGAATCACCTAAGCCCAAGAGGTGGAGGTTGCTGTAAGCTGTGATGCCACAGCACTCTACTGAGGGCAACAAAGTGAAACTCTATCTCAGGGAAGGAAGAAAGGAAGAAAAGGAGGGAGGGAAGGAAGGAAGGAAGGAAGGAAGGAAGGAAGGAAGGAAGGAAGGAAAGAAAACACTCCAGAATGGTCTGCTTTTTGATTATGCACTTCTTGAACATGGTCCAGTGACTATACTATAATGCACAAATTCAAATATGGTTCATTTTATACTGTCAGTAGGATCTTTGGAGATTTGAAAAATATCTATTCATAGGAAAAAATATGAAATCTACATGTCCTGGGTCAGATAATGCCTTTAGAGTATGTAGCCTTTTGATAATGTCTTCTGCCTTTCGAGTAATGGTTCACTACTACGTTAATGCTAAGAATAATTGCAGAGGTAACCACAAGCCTGGTAAATCCTTGTTCTTAGGTTAATGTTTGGACACAAGCACCACATTTTTTTTTTTTAGCGTAGACAACATACGTGAATTGATTGTTGACACATATTGGGATACTCTGAAGAGCATTAATACATTCAACCTTCAACTACATTTGTCAACTTTTAATTTTCATATGTTTTAAAGGATAGAGTGTAAATTCTCAAGTATGGAAACCTACGTCCATTAGAAAATAAATAAATACCTCTCTTCCCTTCTTTCCATTCTCCTTCCTTTTCTCCTTGTCTCCCTCTAATAAGCAGAGTAAGGCATTCTCCTTGCTCACTCCACTATAATGACTATAAACTTATCCTTTCTGAGTAAAACAAAAAGAATCAAAGGAAAGATTCAGAAATGAAGGCTGTTTCTGATGCAAAGGTATTTTCAAAGTGAACCAAAGATGTCATGGGACTCCCTGGGAAATAACGTTTCCTACATTTCTGATCTATTTGCTTCACCTGATAAAATCAAATTTCTTGTTCGCCCCAAATATTGAAGTTTTATCCGATTTGGAAACCTGCTAACATTCTTGAAAGAACTAAGGTCTTGACCTTCAAGAATGATAATATAGTACATATACTATTTACCCCATAACATTTGAGAAAAATGTATTCTTTATAGTGATTAAAAACAGAACATCGTAACGTTGCCCCATGCTGCTCACTCCTAGTGGCACGTATCATTTAACTGATGTAATTAATTATTTAATCAATTGCACTTTTCTCTAGGACCTTAGGCAAAAGAAAAAAGTCCTTGCCTAGTTAAGAATAATAAAAATGATAATAATAATCCACTATTTTCAGAAAATGGAAAGTGTTTCCTAGGCATGACAGAATTACTAAACCTAATGATTCTCAATTCAGCCTCGTGAGGTGCTAATGACATCAAAATGCCATAAAAGTGATAGAGAAAAAAACCCAAAGAACCAGTTACCTCCATAAGGACATGCCAGACAGAAAGACAAGGTTTCAAAGGTAGAGTGTAAACTATCAAGCATGGAAACCTACATCCATGAACTATTTCTTCATTCTAAGCCTAATCCCATAAAGCAGACATTTGGGATTGCCTTGAAGAATGACAGTGCCCTGACTGACAAAGTTTAACCGTGGGAGGCTCCTGCCACTTAAGATGATGATCTATACAAGAGCTACCCACGTGCAGAAGATGTATGAAAACTCACCAATTGAGCACAGAAGTTGATAAAAACAGAAACGCCTCATAAGGTCTCCTCTGTAGGAGACTGGGGGCCGACTTATTCTGTGGGGCTAGATCCAACACTTCTCTCAGAATTATCTTCTCTACCTTCATTTATCCAAAGCTCTCTATAATATTCAGTAATATGAACACAATTGACTTTTCTGTTCCTGTTTTGTTCTACAACACCTGTGTCTTTTCTGATTTTCAGATGGAAGATTACCGCTATCATTCTCAGTAAAGGGAACACGTACAGCATATGTTAACCCCCAGCCAAGGGATGAAATTGGAGACAGTCAAGAATGCGTTTTGGTGGAAACTGGTCTACTTGGCTCTAAATATCTATTTTTCAAAAGTGCGTTTATCTATGGTTTATTTATACATTAAAAGAGTAAGCTTTTTTCCACCCAGCAAAACCCAATTTTCATACCCTTAAGGGAGATTTAAACCTGTTAAGAATGCATGATCTTTTTTTTTTTAATTAATTAATTTATTTTTTTATTGAGTCATAGCTGTGTACAATAATTCAGTCAAGGAGTACAGTGTGTGGGCTTCACATACAATTGGAGATATTTTCATCAACCTGATTAATATAACATTCATGATATTTTCTCATTTACTATGTGAAAA
>CAUYRH010066071.1:0-25122 GCA_963574655.1 Perodicticus potto | reverse complement strand
CTAACTGGCTTTTGCTTTTACTGATTTACTCTATTCTTTACTTCCTACTTCACTAATTTCTGCTCTCATCTTTATTATTTCCTTATTATTTCCCTATTATTTCCTTCCTATTTTGAGTTTAATTCAAGTTTCCTTTTTTACCTTCTTAAAATGGAAACTTAGTCCCTTGAGTTTCAACTTTTCTTCTTTTCTAATAAAAAAACTTACAGGCATATCTTTATCTTCAGCACTGTTTTAACTACATTAAACAATTTTGACATGTTAGTAAGTCATGCTTTTATTTTTATTCAATTCAAATTATTTTCTAATTTCTTTTGTACATTCCCATTTCTGGCATATGTAGAAATGCTTTAAAATTTAAATATTTAGGGATTTTCCGGATGTATTTATGTTATTGGTTTCTAATTTAATTCTATGTGATCAGAATAAACATTGTATGATTTCAATCCTTTTAATCTTGCCAAGACTGATTTTTGGCATAGCAGATAATCCATCCTCATGAATGTTTCATGTGCACATAAGAAGAATGTGTATTCTGCTGGTATCACCATGCTAATAGTTCACATATTACAGAAATAAATTAAATCAGTAAATATGGGGAAAAACTCATGTGGAACAAAAATAGGACCAAATGAAAAAAAGCAATCTGCATAACTTTTGAACACAGTACTAAGACTTTATATACTCAGTGTGATATGTTCTAAGGAAAAAAATAACTTAATTAAGTTTGATGGAGGTAATAGTATGTGTACAGTAATCATGAAGCTATTTTGTATGTATTACAAAACCGAGTAAATGAGGAAATTCTGAATCAAGATTATCACTATGGAAGAAGGAAAACACAAATGTGGAACGAGTGAAAGAGAAGAAGAATCCTATGGTTTGGGAATAAAATTGGGGATACTGGTATGAATTTACAATTAAAAAGTATATACTGTATATATATATATATATATATATACACACACACACAGTATATAGTCAAACAGACAAATAAATATATTTATATATTTAATACATATTTATAAGACAAAGCTAAGATATATATTTTTTTTTTTGAGGGGTTCAGATATGAAGATAATTCCATAGCATTGAGCATATCTTAGATCTTGGTTTCTAAGTCCCATTCACCATTAAAAGGAACTAATATTGCTTCAAGAAATGGCTGTACCTAAGTTTTGAATAAGAAAAGAATAAGATAAATTTGCAACATCTTTTTATGCCAGAAATTAAGTAAATACGAAAACAAACAAATAAAAAAAGATGGTGGACATACAAAGGTCTTAGGAGACAGCTTTTTGGACTTCAACCTGCCCAATTTTGGTCTTTTGTCCTTCAAAAATACTGACTGTATTATACAAAATGTATTATAATGCAGCTAATTTTGTATAAAGGATTTCTAAATATAAAGTGATAGTAAAATAAACTAATTTAAAAAGAATCACAAACCTACCCACAAATGTGAAGATGGGGAAGGAAACTTCTTTAAAGAGGGACGCTGATCAGTTCTGGAAGAAACCTATCAGGAAACCTACACTTGGACTGGGGCAAGCTCTAGGGTGTCAGGTTACTATGGGAACACAAAAGAAAAGCTTGATATCAGAATGCGAGGGGTGGGGGAAGGCTTCTGAGAGAAGGACTTCTGAAATGAATTTCGAAGAAAGGATCAGGAGGTACCCAACTGGTAGAAGTATGTAATCACTTTCATAAATATTGACTCAGGCACACATGATGGATAAAAACAAAAACCACTTAGTGAAAGTTTGTTGGCTAATAGAATATTCACATAGTCTCAAGTGTTAATGCATAACACAGGAAGTAGTCTAGTGCCCTTTTTCTACTCCTTCAGCTTCTAATCCCTCTCATATATCCATTCAATCATACATACAAGAAATGTTTACTGAGCACCTATTAACCTCCTATAAACTTGGAATATGTGTAGTGATGAACTACGATGTGAAGAAAGCAGGCTAGACAACATACTCAAAGAACCATTGGTGCAGCATGTCTCTGAACCTATCACTTGCTTCCTTGATTTTCAATCATCTGCTCATTTGTTTCCAGAGATAAAAATCTTCTCCTAAATCTTAGATTAAGCACATATAATTCATACCATCTTTTCTGCTATCTTAACTTCTGAAATCCTTTACTTCCTATTTCCATCTGAACCCCATCTGGCTGCATAATTCGAAACCTTTCTCAGAGCTCTCTAGACTTTGGCTTAGAGGTCCTTCATGTCTCCTTCTTCTTCTTCACATTGCAGTTGAAAGCAGATTTCTTCTACGTACCTTCCTATATTAACCATGCCAGCTCTTGGAGTGAGTGGTGTATTTGATCAAACTAGACTCCGGGGATACAACAGCAAATAAAGTGTTCTTCCTCTCTAAGATTTAAGTGGTGTGGTGTGGGGCAGTAGTAGCAATGAGGACCTTGCCCTTCTTGTGTCCCAAGGTATTTGTAAAACCTAGTTGATGCAGCCAACTCAAGTCTCCTTACCAAATTCCCCTCTGTGATACTGTGAGCAAACTGCAGATCTCGGAGCCCTTTCTACTTTGTGACCTGAGGCCAACTCCCCAGCAGGATAAGGTACTCACCTAACTAAGACTGGGATCTTGGGCATCTTCTTGGAGACTTTAAAGAAACTTGTATCTCCTTTGTTGTCGGTGAAGTACACACCAGCAACACTGGTCACGAGGTTCCCAGGGAAGGTGAACAACACTCTTTCATCCTCACCCTGGTTGGCCCAATCCCAGGCCTGGCCTCCGATAAGCAAGCCTCCTCCACGTTTTATAAATTTGACCAGCTTTTCAGTCATGGTTTCATTGTAGGCATCAATGCAGTAAACCCCCAGGGAGTCTTTCACTTCTGGCTCAATCTTTGCCTCCACTCCAGAGCCCTCGAGGATTTTGGCCAAAGGTGCCAGGGATGGGTGCACACCAATGGGAGCCCCAGGGGAAGAACAAAGCCACCCCACTGCATTGAGGAGAAAGGGAGTCAGCTGGGTCTCCACCAAGTAGTCCTCGTGAGACATGACCACCAGACGGCCTCGGCCATAGGAGGAGGCAGCAATGAGCACCTGACCCATGTCATTCACCATTACTGGGAATGAGGCCTCTCCGATAAGAAGCAGTTCACATGGGATGGCATCTTCAGGGACATCCCAGCTTGTCACTCCATTCATAAGGGCCTCAAAGGCAGCAGAAGGAGTTGCCATGGTTCTGTTTGTTTCTGTAGGAAAGAAAGCACAAACTCAGGTTGGTGAAAAATGAATAACCAAAGAAACAAACAGCAGTTCACTGCTCCACTGGTTGGGTGGTTTGTCCCACTGTGCAGACAAAATGGGCACTGGGGAAGGACTCAAGCTCTCCATGTTAGCGCCTTTAGTCCAGGAGACTCCACTGCACCCTGTCCTCTTAAATTCATGTGGTCAAACTTAGGAAGCATGATTTTTTCCCATTGAAGAATGAAACAGAAGGAAGAGATGAGGGTGGAATTGTATTCCCCAAACAGATATGTTGAAGTACTAACTCCTAGTACCTGTAAATGAGACCTTATTGGGAAACAGGTCTTTGCAGATGTAATCAAGTTAAGATGAGGCCATAATGGATTTGGATGGGCACTAGACTGATGACCGGTGTCCTTATACAAAGAGGAAATTTGGATACAGATACACAGGGCAGAATGCTGTCAGAAGGTGGAGGCAGAGATGGCAGTGATGAGACAAGAAGCCTGGGAATGCTAAGCACTGCTGGCAAACACCAGAAGCTGGAGAGAGGCATTGGGCAGATTCTGCCTGGAAACCTCCAAAATAAACTACACTGCTGACACCTGTATTTCACATTTTTAAGCCTCCAGCATTGTGAGGGAACCAATTCCTGTTATTTTAAGCCACACCATTTGTGGCATTTGTTACAGCACCTATGGGAACTAATAAAGTATGCAGCATGCTGTCACCTCAATCTAGGCACATTCCATCATCTTGCCTCCCTTCCTCTGCTGACTTCATCACTTCCAGCAAAGAGAACCCAGAGGCTGTCTGAAAAGTCTGGGCTCCAGAGATGGCTCTTTGGTCAATGTCATTGGCCGGGTAAGAGGAAAGTGGAAGTCTCTGTGGGTTGAATCCAAGTCTCAGACAACCAGGGGCAGAAGGTAACAAGTTATAAAATTATAGCAGATTCTTACTTGCACCTAGGACACAAATGAAAAAGATTTGTGAAGAAAAAAAGAGAAAAAGAAAAAGATTTGTGTTTGTGGATGTCAACTGACAAATATCCTCTACTTCTTCACTGTGAGCTCCCCACCAAGGATGCTCTACAGTTGTATCTCTGCTGCATGCACTGTATTGAAACAGCTACTGGATAGGCATGTTTTCATGATCAGGACACTCAAGGCGTTTCATCTCACTGACCACTCAGCAGCCCTGGACACTGTTGCTCTTCTTGTCCATGAAGCCACACCACTTCCAACAGTGTGCTGCAACTTCATGGACCTAAGCCAAACTCTTTGTCTTCAACCTCTGGAACCACTTACTTTCTGTCCTTCCATCACCACTTCTTGGAATACGGGAACAGTCCTTAAGTGTTTAATTTTTGGCTTGTACCTCCTCTCTATTTCTCTTGTCAGAGACATGCTCAGTTTCAAGATAACATACAAAATGATTAAAAGCTCAGGGTCTGGAGGTACGGCTGTCTGGGTTTCAATCTCAGCTCTGCTGCTTACTAAAATCATGAGACTCTGGTAATGTATCTCAGACTTAGAGTCCTAATTCATTAAATAGGGAGAAGAGTATCTACCACATAAGGCTGTCCTGAAGATTAGAGGAAACAACGCAGATCAAATGCATTTTCATCAGTATTCAATAATATGTAGCTATGTATACATACACACCTACTCATATATGCTTATAATTACTTGGTTAAGAACAAAGCATTTAAGTCTATGAATAATAGAGAATTCTTGCAAAGTGAAAAAGAAATTTAGCCCAACATTATGTTTCACAAACATAATTAAACATTTATTGATTCTCAAAATTTCATAGTTCTCATATTTTAGAGGCAATACTATATACTAATGCTAATAATTATTGTGTTTATTTCTCAATTATCTCTATGAGCCTTTGAAAAAGTCCTTGGCATAGGCCCTATGCCTTTTAAAGGCTACAGATGGAAAGGCCTTGGTCCTGGGATAACTAGTAAGTTAAAGACCACTACTGAAAAAGGCACTATCCATTTATAGCCGATCTCTAAAATGAAAGAAGTCTTGAACTCACTATTTTGCTTGCAAACTATCTCCTCTAAGATAAATTACATATGGCTCGGCGCCTGTGGCTCTACGGGCTAAGGCGCCAGCCACGTACACCTGAGCTGGAGGGTTCGAATCCAGCCTGGGCCCGCCAAACAACAATGACGGCTGCAACCAAAAAATGGCTGGGCATTGTGGTGGGCGCCTGTAGTCCCAGCTACTTGGGAGGCAGAGGCAAGAGACTCGCTTGAGCCCAGAAGTTGGAGGTTGCTGTGAGCTGTGATGCCACAGCACTCTATCCAGGGTGACAGCTTGAGACTCTGTCTCAAAAAAAAAAAAAAAAGATAAATTACATAAGCTCGATTCTTCTAGTAGTTAAATAGAAGCATTAACTATCTACTTACCTTCTACCTCAAGGAACTACTGAGAAGATAACGACAACTGAACACTTGGTTAGTAAGAAAATTGTCTCTTCCCTGATTCTCCTGGTGTCCACAAATAACCAGAACAGCAAAGTGCATAGGGTCCCAGTTCCTTCTCTCTCCTGTTCCCATATCCTGGTTTCCATATCCAGAAAGTTCTGTCAGTGTCTTTGTTCATGGATTTGGAGTCTACACTGCAACATGCTAGCATTGATTACATAAGGAAGGAAAATGGTGAGCAGTCTGGAAAGATGTGGGAGAAGGGAAAAGCAGGAAAAAGAATGGAAAGAGAATCTGAAATGGATTCTCTTTATCAACAAGTCTGCATCCTTTGAATTGTTATGTATCTATTATTCCTACAATTAAAAAGAACAGTGAGGTAATATAAGTCCAATCATGTAAACACATTCAATGATTAAGTGCAGTGTATAAATCATACTGCCATTAACCTCCTTTAGGTTAATAACTCATGCCTGTACTAAACTGATCCAATTTCTGAGTCCCCAGGATCTGCTCCCACCTTTACTCCTCTAAAACCACTCCCCCATATGTTATTTTCCTGAAAAGAACCAACAGTGCTCCACCTTTGTTCACAGGGAACATCTCAATCCCTCCTGCTCATGTGTAAGGCCTCCAGGTAGGTGTCCTTAGGTTTTCCAGCCTTATCTCCTGCTGCCATCGTCCCTGTGGCTTCCAGGCCACCTGCCACCCCTGGGCATACCCAGCTTCCATTTCAGATTCTCTTTCCATTCTTTTTTATTTTTTCCCCTTCTCCCACATCTTTCCAGCAATGGAAATCCTACCCATGTAAGAGAAGATATGCACAGAAATTCAAAAAGCCCATTTCTATGAAAAAATGCTCAATCTTACTAGTAATTAAGCAACGGAAAATATAATGTATGTTTCCCAGAAGATTGTAAAACAAACAGAAAAAGAACTAAGAGAAAGAGAAAGAGGAGAAGGGGAAGGCGAAAAGATGAAAATGAGGAAGATGACAGCAGCTCATAATGTCTACAGTTGGAAATGCTATGGGAATACTGTCACAGTCTCCTGGAAGGATGGAGAACATCTGTGCTTTTTTTCAAAAGCAATCTGACAGTTACAAGTCAGTTTCAAAGATGTTCTTATCCTTAGACCCAGAAAACCCTCTTCCAATGAAAGAAATAAGAGCAGCAGTAATGAAGACATATGTACAAGGATGCTAACTGACATACAAAACCACAGATGAAGATAGATAAATGAAAGCCTATAAGTAGATTGACAAGGAACATTTCCCAGGACCTTTCTAATTGGTGCAGGTGCAGTATCTCTAACCCAAAACCATACCCGTCCAACTTCCACATGTTTCCAGACACTCCATTGTACCCAGAATAAGACCTTATGGCATGGTCTCCAGGCCTACCTATACAAGCCACTAACGGGCTGTCCTTTAGACGATTTGCTTTTGGCCCCTGCTACCTCCAATGCTGACACACCAAGCATACCCACAACACTTCTGTTTCCTCAGTTGCTTTCTGAGCTACTTCAAGGATGAGTTAAATCTATTTATCATCCACTTAGAAGAATGTCTGTTCTAGATAAATTTTAAGTGGACATTCCAAGTCACTATAATATATAAGACATAAACCCATTTCAACTAGTAGTATTAATAACAATATAATGTTCACCAGGTTCCTTATTTCCTTATAAGTGATTTATGTATCTTATTTAATCCTGACAACGTATCTATGAGGTATATACTACCACTATTCCTATTTTATAGAAGAGCAAACAAACAAAAAAATACCTTACACCTTAAGGTCCAGAGAATTTGCTACTTGATCAAAGTCACATTGGTGGCAAACAGTAGACCTAGGATTCAAGCCCAGGAGTTCTAGTGCTACAGTCCACGTTCTTAATCACCAGGAATATATAAGTAAGTTAAATATCAGACTTTTATATGCACAGGAAATATTTGGAGGCTACACTTTAACATGCTGGCACTGATTACGTTAGGGAGGAAAATGGTGAAAAGTTTTCTTTATCTACAAGTCTGTATCCTTTGAATTTTTACATAGATATAGATATCATTCCTGCAATTAAAAAGAGCACTGAGGTAATATAAATCCAATCAAGTGAGCACATTCAGTGATCAAGTACAGTGTATGAAACATTAGGCAGATCGATCAGCTGATCCTATCTCCCAGGCCATAAACTGTCTTCCTTCATCTCCCAACAGGCTGTGCACTTACTTTCCCACCTATAAAATTGATTTCCCCTCCTAGAACCTTACGGCTGGTTGTGGTTCTCACTGTAACCAGCTATCAGTAACTCTAATGTTTGACTTTGAAACCAAATGTGCTCTCCTTATCCCTAAATCCGCTTGTTCTCCTAGCTTTGTGTACACAAAATGAACACAGTCTGTGGGAAGTTTCTCTTTTATTTCCCTCCCTAACCTCTTAATGGTTCCAGCTTTCTCTCCCTAGGCCACTCCAGCTCTATTCAGCTTGCTTGAATAAAAATCACCCCCCAAAGCAGAAGGTACCTGAGACACAACCTGGGACGCAGGGAGACAGCAGAGCTTCTACTCCTATCGAGCAGTGCCATGGCACCTAAAGAGCTGCGTGGAAGGGAAGGTGGGAGAAGGGCCACCCTTATCCTGTATTACGGTTAGATTACGGCACTTCCTTTCCAATTCCTGAGTCCCCAGGGCTCTTTCTCCTGCTCATCTTTGTTCACTCATCTGAGGGACTAGCCCAGGAGTGGGAAGACCTGCGTATTTTTTTTTAATCCGAGTGCTGAGTCCCTCTAGCTGTCTAGAAATGCCTGAACAGGCATTTCACTGCCAGAGGACAGAATGATGGATGTGGGTATAAGAGCAAACCTAGGATCATTGACATTTCTTCAGCAAATGACCTTGAAAATTGATCGATATCCCACAATCCAGTTCCAGAAGCCTTCTGTTCTTCATGTGGTTTCCTTCCAGAATGCTTCATTTTCCTTACACACTCAGTATCTTTCCCACTGTCCATTAACTTCCACTAAGCCAGAATTGGGGCTAGTACAACTCTTCTTTTGCATTCTGCCCTCGACATTCCCAGCCCAGTCTTATTTTTCACTTAGAAATTGTTTAATTCTATGAACATCTAAAGAGAATATGTAATGCACATAGAAGAATACAGATGGTTAAATGACAAGACAACCTAAAAATCAAACTAACTCCCATATACCTACCATCCCGCTTGAAAAAATAGACTTTTACCACTATCTTTGAAGCCCCTCTTGCTATTCCCATTCAACCCCCACCCCCTGCCGCAGGAATAAGCTGGATTGGAAACTTCGCTTTGTTCTATTTCCTTATTTTTGTCTCACAGCACTTCCTTTCTAATTCCTGAGTCCCCAGGGCTCTTTCTCCTGCTCATCTTTGTTCACTCATCTGAGGGACTAGCCCAGGAGTGGGAAGACCTGCGTATTTTTTTTTAATCCGAGTGCTGAGTCCCTCTAGCTGTTGATCTGTTGTCTTCATCGGGTGTTTATCAAATGCACAGTGTGTAAGAACGGACGTTCTAAAGTCCCGGGGGCTGTCGGTGATAAGCTTGGCCTCTGGCGCAGGCCATCCTCCTTCCCTTGAAGGCCCAGAGCCAGTTCTCAAAGAGCAAGTCAGTGACGTCAGAGGGGGAGGGGGCTCCGGGAGGGGGAGGCCGCTGGGGAGGAGGGGAGCCACGGAAAAGCTCGCCGCCGAGCGCAGGCTGGAAATTCTCCAGGCCCTGCACCGAGGTCTGTGGAGAAGGCGAGGATGCACAGGCCACTGCCCTCTCCTCCAAGCGCGCGCCCACGCACGCACAGACAGAGACACGCACAAACTCACCAGCCTCCAGGAAACAGTGCAAGTAAGAGATCTCAGTCCCAGGCACCGTATTTGCAAAGATCAAAGGGTAGTAGGACAGAAATGATGCTGTCACCAGCTACCTGCGTGACTCTGAGCAAGCCCTGTCTCTTCCCCGGCTGTGGCATTCTCATCCGATAAAGCAGAGGATTAGATGCTGTTTTCTCTGGATCAGGCCTGGACATACCTCTACTACACAAAGCAAGCACACGCAAACATCAGTTGTCAGAACCCGGAGGAGGAGCAATGCGGCAGGAGGGAGGCAGAGCCCTGGAGCAGAGGAAAATCACCCACAGAAACAACGACACAAAGGGACAGGGATTCTCTGTCACCGATTTGGGCACATCCAGACCCGCGGCGCACCGGCTCCGGCTGGTCCGCGCGAGTCCGGGTCTCTCCCCTGAGAAGCCCTTCCCCTACCCCCAGGCCGAGTCCACCGTTGCCAGCTCCTCCTCTGGCCTGAGAGCTTTTCGGAGAGGGACACTCACCAGGTCACCTTGCAGTTTCCACGGGGCAGCTAGAAGGAACAGGGCTCTGCCCAGAGAGGGACGCACAGTCCAGCGGGCAAGGGGCTTTCCTGCACAGCAGTGACCCGCCCGAGAGGGGATCTGGGGAGGAGAGCGGAGCGGGAGTAGAGGAGGGGTTTCCCTAAGAGTCTCCTCCTCTCTACGTCCTCCCGGGCTGGAGTGGGAGCCCGAGGGGGCGGCGCTTGGAAGGGGACAGCTCTTCTTTGTGTCGCCAGCCCCGGAGGCTCAGCATTGCAGCGGCTTAGGGACGCCAGTGGGTCCCATCCTGGCAGTGTGGATGGCCGTTTTATTGAAGACGTAAACTTCTTTGACTACACATTAATTAGTAAGGAAAAGGCTGAACAGGCTGCAGTAGATACATTCTGCCTTGTATTCAATTCTTATGAAAACCTAAAATCTCAATCTAGTAGGGGAAAGTTACCTTGATGTATTGCCAAGGAAAAAACACAAATTGTAGAATAAACTTTCGTTCCTATAAGGAACCCCGTATATTATATTCGTACTATGGTGGGGAGAAGAAAGGGTCTGTAAATTTCCTTAATCTGAGGTTAGGGGAAAGGCAACCATTTTATATAATTTCATTGTTTGCATTGTTACTTGTGTTATTTTGTAAATTGAAAATAGTATATTTCGAGAAAATCATAGGTAGATATAATGTATTCATCCGTACAGTTAAATCCCACTTTCCTTTCTGACAACCGGTTGACAGTTGCTCCTCCTCCTAAGAATGGCCTGTCCCTACCCACTTCCAATATGGGTGCTCACTTCAGGATGTGAAATGCAGAATGGGATGAAAATTTGGAACCCCGACTGCCACCAGGTAGACTGAATTGAAACCTCACCTCTACACTTTACCAGCTGTGTGTTTTGGGGCAAGTCACTTAATTTCCCTGTGCCTGTGTGTTATTACCTGTAAAATGAGCGTGATAAATTAATATCTATATGATAGGTTCATTGTGAGCCTTACATTAAGTCAGTTAATGCTTTCAAAGTTATTAGCTTAATACTCATACAGTAATGCTGTATGAGTGCCTGTTAAACAGAATAAAAATCCAAGCCATCCTAAGATTCAATATTTCATGCTTTAGGAAAATGTGTACCTTTTAATCCTGACTAGGGTTTTGGTCCAAATACAAGCCACATTTCCTTTCCCCATCTACTTTCAATTCCCTTTCTCCAAACTGAAGCATTATAAACAACCAAAAATCGCCATGGAGGTGGGTGAGCTCAGTGGCAGGGTTTACACGGAGAAAACCGAAGTCAAGAGAACCCCACTTCAGAATACTGCAGAGCCAGGGCCTGAGAGACAGTGAGCTCTTTATTTACCTCCTTCAGAGTCCATCTTCAGCAAAATGAGGAGGGCTGGTGACAGGCTCACTAAGCCCTTTGCAGGTCTGAATTGTCAGGGCTTAACAGTGCTGCAAGTCAAAAGCCCTGTAATACTGAGTTTCATGTAAAAATCTTAAATCCGAAACAAAACCAAAGATACTGCTTATATAAACATAAAGCACAAAGTATACATGGGAAAGATACAAGCTAACGTACCTGTGAGGATGGGGGCTAGACTTGCTGGGAAAAGGGTTTTGACTGTTGTATTTCTTAGGAAGGAAGGGGGAGGTGGAAAGCGCAGAAGCAAAGGTGATAAAATGTCATCATATGATAAATCTGTTGTATTATTTTTTTCTGCGTAGTTTTGAAATATTCCATAATGAAAAATGTCTTAAAAGGACAGAGATGTATCAGGTTCTTGATGGTAGGTTCCCTGAGCAGACGACACGCAGCTCGAAAGAAAGAAGAGAAAAAAGCAGAAACAGACAGAGACGGGAAACCGCAGAGAACCCTTCTGGAAAGACATCTTTGGTTTTGCTCGCAAGAACTCAAGAGTCTCAGGCCAAAAACCCGACCGCTCCACAGCCTCGCAGGCCCCCTCCACTGTGCTCCCCCAGGACCCGGGCCCAGCACTCCCTTTCGCACCCACGCCTCAGTGGACCCGCCCGTGATTTGCCCTGGGCGACCAGGCCCGCTCGGGCTCCAGAAACCATCTGTGGGCGAGACTCACCCGTCGGTCCCGCAGTTCCCACACTGGGCTACTTCAGAGTGGGAAGGGAGTCCTGCCAGAAACGTGACACGGCGATGGGCCCGGAGGCCTGGTTATTTGAAAAGCTAAGGTAGAGGGGTGGTGGGTGGAGCGTGGGGAGCGGTGGGCTACACTGCAGAGGAGGGGCCAGGAAGGGGCCGTCCCAGGGAGCCCACTGGTCGCCGCCGAGTGGGGGCGGAGCCTGCCGGCCGCCCCCGGACTGCAGAAGCGCCTTTGTGCCAATTTCTGCTCCAAGATGCGCCCCCAACTGCGGGATGAAGGCCCTGGCTCCTGCTCTGGGAGTGCAGCAGGATAATTTGTTAAAAAGTAAACTGATAAGACTATTTATTTAAATGATAAATAATAACAGACTTTTATATAAAATAATACGTAACTGTTTCCAAAAATGGGTTAAATCTACATATACTGTTTGCCAGGAGTTAATCTCTCACTACATACATATATGTACGCAGTGTATATATATCACACTATATTTATGCATCATTTTTAAAATAAAACAATGACTGTAGTAATAGTTTGTATTTTTGCACAAAAACGTTTAAAATGTTTTTATTGTATATACTTATAAACACAAACATTATATGGAACAGTTAAGCTATGGGTTACTCCCATAGTTTAGTTTTGGTTACTTCGAGGAGGAGAGTAAATTGCTTATAAGTAATTTTTCTCTATATACATTATTAATGTTTTAATTAATAGTTGCATGCTATTTTGTAATAAAAATAAATTAATCAACTATAAAGCTAGATAAAATATCCTTGCTGGTAGTGACTTCTCTGTGAATATGATTTTTCCTGTGTGAAGTTTTCTTGAACTTAGTTCCTAGTTCTTACCATTTTAATTTATTAAGAATGGGCTACAACACTTGACTTTGCAGCCAGGACTTGGCTTTATACCTGACCAGTTCCTGCCTTGAAAGTCATCTGCTTGTATTAGCTTGGTGAGCTCAGCTGTAGAACCTGGGGTGGGGGAAACTACTTGTCCATCTTTTGGGCTCACCCCAAAGGCCTGAAGGACATCTGCATAGCCCCTGTAGATTCTTCAGTTTCCCCACCCCACACTGCCTTGGCCCCTATTTGTCCAGGGAGAAGGGTGTCCCCAGATGAAACTGTCCTCAGGAACAGACCATTATAAAACTTTTTCCCCTATTACAAAACACTGCCCAGACTGGACCTTCCATACGAAGGTGGATTCAGTGGTAACGGGGATAGAGTCTGATTTCTTGTATCAGTGAAAGGTTTAATTCAAATTCCCCAAACTAAAGGAAGCAACAACTGTGTTTTATTCTTTTTTTTGATTCCCCACTTTACCTAAGTCATAAACAGATGATCCTGAATGTCCACTGGAAGGGTGGATGGGTAGATGGGTGGGTGGAAAGGATACAGGAATATGAGGGTAAGAAAAGAAGCCTTTAGGATCATTGCTCAACAAAACAAACAGAAACTTGATGTGAAAACTAACCAAATCACAAATTTCCTGTGCTGTTAAGTTTTTCCTCTCCTTCATGCTCTTTCCTTTTAATCTTCCCACTCTCCTCATAAACTATTTGCTTTCTACATCTTCCTATACTTTCCTCAAAATTTGAACTGGTTCTACCTTCTGTTACTTGATTCCAGATACCCCAAGTATTAGCTCAATTTTAAATCCCATATCCTTTCTTATCTTTACTGCCCCTGGAGAGTTTGTTTTTCTTTCCAGTTTTTGCCCAGAACAGCTGAGTAATGAAGACTGCCCTGAAATCTTGAGACCATTGAAATAACTTTTGAGATATTAAGTTCTGTAAATACTCAGAAACATGAACAAACTATTTATTAAAAATCATAGTAAAAACATTATGCAGTTTTTAAAAAAATGAACTCAATCCATACCTTGAATAATGTTCTTAATAAATTGAGTGAAAAATTTATGATCCTACTTTTGCAGGGGAAAATGGTATATGTTAATCTAAGTACAGTGAAAATAAAGACATATTTGGCCACTTCAAGAACTGGGAAAGAGTTGGTCAGTAATTTTTTCTTTAGTCACTTTGTATTTAAAAATGTTACACTTTGTAACATTTTGCTATACTTTGAAATTATAAATAAGATTATCCAGTAATACTATTCTTAGGTACATACCCAACAGAAATGCATACACATGTTCACCAAAAGGCATATGCTAGAAGCTTCAAAGCAGCACATCCATATTAGTCTGATATGGAGACTGCCCAAATACTACCACCCTGCTTTCTCAGTCCTACTGCCACCCATCTTTACCAGTTGGGTATTATCAACAGTAGAATATCCTTGTGGCATATTCACAATGAAATATTGTACAGCAATAAGAATAAATGATTAGCATATGCACAGTATAGCCGAATCTTACCAATATACTGTAGAGTGAACTAAGCCAGAAACACAAAATTCTATACTGTATGATGAAGCTAGAACACATTCTCTTTAGCAAAACATCTCAAGAATGGAAGAAAAAATATCCAATGTAAACAGCTACACTCTTTGTGTGAGACTAACACCTTAAGAGTGTTGTTAACCACCTTAATTTCTCTGGGTTACTTGATCTCTCTCCTTCTCTCTCTCCCTTTTCAGTGACAAGAGTCTAGTGGTGGCACGTAGGAAGGATTTGGGATTTGAGAGTGTTTAGCCCTCTGAATGAGGACCCAAAACACAGATTTTGTAAACTAGTTCTTGTCCATCGTTGAAGTAGGCTGTGAAATGCAGTCCAAAGATCACAGTTTAATAAAACCTTAGCAGTGAAGACAAACGTTTCAAAGAATATCAAAGTGAACAAACAATCAATACTAGTGATTGGATACAAAGACATGGAGGTCTTTCACTCATTGACATCAGTGACCTCAAAATTTTCCAAATCATTTACTCTTTTGCTGGACATGAAACGAATGTGGATGCACTCTGCAGGACGCCTTGAATGGCATGTATGAAGTTGCTAGAATATGATCACAAAGCTCAATATAGATTGATATGTGTCTCTTGATTCCGTCTTCGGTAGGGCTTAATTTACAGATGGCCTCTACCTTAGTGTAAGGGAAGGAATAGGATATTGTATTAGATAGAATCAGGTATATTTTCTTCTGCCTATTAAATTTTTTAGGTAAACAGATGATGTTTTCAGAATAAGACAAGTCCAGAGGCATTGAATTTTAAGATGACCTCTGGATCCCAGATAAACAATAGCATTTAACTTTATTTTTGTACCCAACAAAGTAGAGAAATCTGCTGGGGTGTTTTGCATTGTATTGTGATTTATAGTTTCTCTCGTGGGAGTAATTAGATATCAGCACCTTTGTTTGTTTTCTTGACACCAGACTTTTCCTTCCACCCACTCATTCCCAACATCCAGGCTTCTTGATCCCACTGTACACCACTTTGTCATTTAATAACCACTCACTCATCTAGTCCTAGCAGTAACTGTGACATTTGTCCTTTCAAAGATCCTAATTAGACTGTCATCTCAGTCACTTTAATTGTAATTTTCTTGCCTATAATTACATTTTCACTTATTAATATTATTTAAAAAATTTATCTGAAATTTAGAAATAGGCAAAAAATCTTACAGGATATGTACTCAGTGAAAACCTAGACTTGCCTTTATCTTGGCTAGGTTATATTACAACTTTGTAGGACACATAATTTATATATGTTTTTTACTAGCATAGTTATAAATAGTCTTGGATACGTAAAATAGAAAATCTCAGAGGTTTCTGGTTTCTTACCCTGTTATATAGCGATGAGTGTTGTAGCTTACTCAGACATTTAGTCCTACTAAGAAAACCCAAATTTCTCAAATCTTTTTTGAATTTGTTTTAAGCTCTATTTCTTTCATGAATTAAATAGTTAAATAAAATGTTATAAGTTATATTTGTGTTATATTTATATGTGCAATAACTTTAAAATTTTACCATTTAAATATTATGCTTTTTTGTAGACTTTTTTTTATTAAATAATAGCTGTGTACATTAATGCAATTATAGGGTACAATGTGCTGGTTTTATATACAATTTGAAATATTTTCATCGTACTGGTTAACACAGTCTTCATGGCATTTTCATCGTTATTGTCTTCAGACATTTATAGTCTACATTTAGTAAGTTTCACCTGTACCTTTGTAAGATTCACTGTAGGTGTGGACCCACCAATTACTCTCCTAAATATTATATTAAAAATAAAGAGTCAGAATTATATTTTTTAAAAATTATGTTTGAATGACTTTTACTCATTAAATTATATGTCAGCACTATGTGAATAGTGTGAAATTGTTTTATCTTCAAATATTCCAGCATTTAGCATATATTAATAGATGCATATTGGTCTAGCTATATATATATATATATATATATATATATATATATATATACACACACACACACACATTATATATGTCTTAATAGGTAAATGATTAAATATATTAAGTACAATGTAAGATGAGTATAGTGTAAAATAGTTATATTTCAGTCGGGTGTATACTGTACAAAAATCTTGTGCTCAGTTCTTGGTATCACAGCACTCATTTAATGATATAGTAAAAGTCTCTCAAACCACGATAATATCAAGATTATGGTTCATGGTCATAATCTCAGCACTGTGGGAGGCTGAGATGGGTGACTTGCTTGAGGTCGGGAGTTCAAGTCCAGCCTGAGCTAGAGAGAGATGCCATCTCTAAAAATATAAAATAAAAAATTAGCTGGTTATTGTGAGGGCTTCTATAGTCCCAGCTACCTGGGAAGCTGACGCAGGAGAATCAATTGAGGTTGATGTAAGCTAGGCCAATGACATGGCACTCTACCCAGGGCAATAGAGTGAGACTTTCTCAAAAAAAAAAGAAAGAAAAATAACAAATAAAAGGTAAAAAACATGTAGCAAGAATGTGATTGATGTTTTGTTAGTGCACACACAAGTAGAAATGCATAGCCACAGAATAGTGGCTATGTGCACCGTGGTATCTGCATGTACTCATGCAAGGGACTGTTATGTAGCAGACTGCTTACATATGAATGTTGACAAATTCAATTTTGTAATTGCTTCATTAATCCTTACTTATTTTTCATAATCTAAAACAGGGGTGTCCAACCTTTTGGCTACTAAGAACCACATTGAAAGAAGAAGGGTTGTCTTGGGCCACATATTAAATGCACACATATGTAAGGAAAGCTGTTGATTTCCAAATGACATTAAATGACTCAGATAAATGCTTACATAACTTCTAATAACGTTAACATCTAAGGTGATGATTGACACGACCTTGTCTTCTACAAAGTTCACATTCAAGAACATGTATTCAAGTTCCACCAAAATATCACAAAAAACTCTTACATTTATGATTTTTTCTTGGGTCACATTCACAGCCATCCTAGGTCAATTGTTGGCCCTTGGGTCATAGGTTGGCTATCCCTAAACCGAAATAAATGACAATGGAGTCAATATTTGGGATATTTTATTCTATATTACTGTAAAGCTAAAATAAGTGTGAAAATCGCTACTTAGTTTTATAAATGCTGAGCATATTGTTCATGTTATTCTGAAGTACAATTGTTAACTACACATATTAATATTAATGAAGTAAAATAATTTCATATGCTAATGATGTATAGAGGCACAGGAAGCTTTATGCACATTATTCAAGTACTGAGAATCATCTATAGAAGACTGAATATTATTTCATTTCTTAGATAAAATATTCAGTTCTATTCAAATGATTATTCTAATAATGTAAGTATTATAAATATATATATTCCACAAAAGTTTATGTGGCATTATCATTCTTATATTGAAATATGCTATAAAGAATATTGACTGGAAAAAATCAATGCAAACTTGGTAGTTAACCAGTGCAGAAAACACAGGAGTTGGACATTAAATTCTCAAAGTCATCCTACAAAAAGTGCTACACAATCCATTGCTATCACTATGATTGCCTTCCACATTCTCCCCTTGGGAAGCTGTGCACCAATGTCTGTGCCTAGTCCACCTTTCAAAGTCAATTTGGAGCTTTTTTTTCTGGAATGGCCACCAGCACTGTCATTGTATAAGGTATGATAATTAAATTTGTGCACTCATGCTGGAAAATGTGCTCCATAACTCATTGTTGAATATCACTAGTCATCATCAAAGGACTCCCCTTGGCCATCTGGTGACTATAGGGATATTCAGCAATGAGCTATGTAGTACTTTTCGTAGGATGAGTTTGAGAACTTCATTGTCTGACCTTTGTAAATTCAGACATACTCTCTTAAAGGCAGAAAGCCTATAAATAAGCCTTTAAATGGTTCCATTTTATGGAGGCAAGTTTGAAGACTTTTTTGAGTTAGAAAGGAAAAAAACCTGGATAGAACTCCATATGTGGCTATAGGCCTGGTCATGTAGAAGTTATTAAAGGTCTGGCTTCATGGAGGCAGGCCTGCAGGCAGGTATCTGCATTCTCAGGAATTTCCAGACTACTCCCTAAAGATAAATGACTGTCTCCAGATGGCCTGTTAAAGGTCAACCACTCAAACAGCTTATTCCCCCAGAACCTCAATTTGTGGGTTTTTTTTTTTTTTTTACTTAGCATAAGAATAGCTTTAAATAATGTTAGTAGAGTGGTTATTGGTTAATCTGTAGACCCTTCGGCTCCAGGCAGTGAGAGGCCTGGGGCTAAGGTTTAAGTTATATGTTTATTGATTAATTGTGTGTAGTATTGCCTATATAAGCTTTGGTGGAAGAAATAAAGCTATTGCATGCCATGAGAAAGCTGCAGCCTTCCTTATTTGCCATACAATTTCATTGCAGGTCTCAACCTCTGTGGCACCGCACTGCGCAACTTTCACACAACACTCTCTCTTGTCAGCAACTATGGGTAGGACTTCACAGAAGAGGAAATATGTATTTTCAATCAACATATAGAATTAGATATTTGACCTGATTAGTGATTAGGAAATGCTTTTAAAGAATTAATCTGAAATTCAATTTTATATCAACTTAATTCGAATAAAACTCTCTAAAATAAAAATGAAATATGCTAATAATAAACACTAGAAAAAGTGGATTCTAAAGGTATGTGGGAGTAGTAATTGGCACAATCACTTTGGAAAACTGGAATTAACTGCTAAAGTTGGTCATTCATATGCTTTTCAATTAATACTTCAACTTTTAGGCATATGTATAAGGAAAACTCTTGCACATGTCAAGAGGAGATATGTAAAGGCTGTTCAGGGCAGTACTATTCAATAGAAAAAAACCTAGAGAACAACACGTCTGCAGCTGAAGAGAGTGAAGATGTACACTGTGGTCTAGTCACACAGTAGAAATGAACTACCGTGGCATACAACTACTTGTAAGAAGCTTCATTATGTCTGGCTAAATTTAAAAATGTCTCCTAAAAGATTGTTTTATCAGCATTTACATATTTTACATGTTACATATTTTTCAGAATTACACGTAGACATAAGCATTCTATAAGAAAGAAAACCAGAAAGAATGAGTAGAAAATGTATGTTGATGCAGATTTTTATAGGAGTCCTCATTTTTTATTGGCACTTTTGATTCATGTAATAACATTACTAAAAAATAAATGAAAATATAATAAAAAGTAATGTTGGTTAAGGATTTTTAAACTCTTCATAATGATAAGAAAATCAAAGTTGATACTAAAATTCTCTTAATTGGCTTGGGGATTGCTCTACATGTCTCTGCCAAGAACAACTGTAAAATTGAGTAATATGTAGCAATTACACACCAGAGTTTTATTCATAAATTAGTTCACTACTTCCATAAACTTCTGACTTAAAGGCATTTTCACCTACCTCCCTATTATTTAATATAGAAACTTAAATTTAAGTTTTCGTTTTAACAACTAATTTCAAGTTATAGTGCTCATATGGGAAACCCAAATGTGTAGTACTTTCATAAAAGAACAAATAAAGTATTTATTTCTGATTGTATGTATTTAACATGGCTATGTAATAGGTTTATGTTTATATAATATTCAGATTATATTTTTAACAGTCAATAAATATGTCCATGAACCGTCTAACATCTCAGTACTTTGGTTATGATAACTGAGTTGGGTTAACTTTAAATCGTCATACCAAAATCATGTATGGTATGACAATTTAAAAAACAATAAAACAAATTGATTTATTCATCTGTCAACCAACTAATCTCTTTAGTGAGATAGGCATGTAAACTTACATTACTATTCAATTTTGAACCCTATCTTCTGGAATTAGGGAATCATGGGTCATATTGGTTTCAGGAATGGAATTCTAATATCAAAATAAGAAGATCGATAAAAATAAATCATGGAAATATTAAAATAAATGTGGTACTTTTGATTAGGAGTTTCACAAAATTCATTTTTAGTATTTCAATGCATAAAATCTCTTAGTATTGTCTTTACCCAATATTCAAAATAGTTAAGCAGTGTTTATTAGGAGCAAAGGCTCTTCAGATGGTGCATGGATAAGAGACAGTAAGAAGAAACTGTCCCATTTCTCAAGGTGCCGACCTGTAGGAAGGCAGGACTGAAGCAAATCAAGGAAGCATGTGTCATGAGGTTTACTCATAAATTACACAAGAAAGGCTTACTATTAGAAAGAATAATACAAATATATATTTATTTCACTAATTATTTTTTTTTGAGACAGAGTCTCACTATGTTGCCCTGGGTAGAGTGCTGTGGCATCACAGTTCACAGCAACCTCAAACTCAATTCTCTTCCAGCCTCCCAAGTAGCTGGGACTACAGGCACCCAACACAACACCTGGCTACTTATTGTTGCAGTTGTCATTGTTTTTTAGCTGGCCTGGGCCAGGTTCAAACCTGCCAGCCTCGGTGCATCGGCCAGCGCAGTCACCGCTGTGCTAGGAGAGCCGAGCCTTGTTTCACTAATTTTATGCCCTATTTTGCTAGAACATTTCTTTTTAAGTACTATAATGTATTCTATATAAAAGAAATGGAATTTATCAAGACCTAGTGCATTGATGGAAGATCTGTCATGTCCTTCCTTGGGTATTGCCTTTTGATCTTTGTTCTTGGAGTATAATTATGCAGGGAAATTTGCAAAGATATTCATATATATACACCTATATCCAAATTATATGCAAATATATAGAGAGAGATAAATATTTTTAAAGCATGGATACCCTACCACGTCAATATACATATGTTCTTTTCTTACACAAGAGATACCAGATAGATTTAAATCAGGTATGCAGCCTTTTAAGAGGCCAGTATTTCTTGTTAATTAGAAGCAGATTAAGATTCCCTTGAGATTTCCTGTCATGGCATATTTTCTAGAGAAAAATTTTGAAGGAAGTTTCCTCACACATATTTAGAAAAATACTATTCTAGTTTTTCTCCTTTCTTCTTTTTGAGGGAACAAGAAAGAAGGTCATGGTAACAGAGCTCTGGGTAATTAACTAATTGATCACTGAGCTTCATTATCAACATGTCTATAGTCAAATGTGGGGGAAAAGCTGGCGGCTTCCATCGGAGAAGGCGCACTGCCTGTGTTGTGACTGAGCTCCCTCTGGGTAAGCAGCCAGATTATCACAATCTTGGAAAAGCTTGCAGCTTTCCCAAAAAGCCTCAGGAACTTTTTTTTGCAAAACCCAAGGCTTTTCTAAGATTTGTTTTCTCAGGTTGGTTCGTCGCAAACTCATTTTTTCTGGAGCCTGTTACAAGAGTTAAAGAATCAGAATGAAGTTTGTTTTTGTCAGGTAACTCAGAAAACATGATGGCAACTAGTAGATATTTATTTCAGTGTAGCTGTATGCATTTTTATAAATTTGTGGGAGGGTTTTAAAAATGTTTTACACACATAAAAATTGTATTTATAATTTTTTTTATTAGATCATAACTATGTATGATTACCACAATCATTACTGCAATTACGGGGTACAATGTGCTGATTTTACAAACCAAATTTTTTTATTTCAAAATATTAATGGTATTCAAATGTTTTTATTACCTGGATACATTTTATAATGCTTAATTTTAGCCTTTCAGTATGTCCATCCTTGGGCATAGATGACAAAAGACTGCGAAAAATTGACTATTATTATTATTATTATTACTATTATTATTATTGTTTTGTTACCTCAGATGTTGTATCTGGGACCATCTGTTTTACTTGTATATGTCCTTTTCACCATATTTTTGTATTTTCTTTATATAGCCTCTTATTTTTGTTTAGTCATTGTTTTGTTTTAGTTACAAAAGAACATTCTAGAATTAAAATATTGGCCAAAAATATTTTCTTACCACAGTAAACACATTATTCTCATGTTTTCATTGTTGCTGTTACTAAGTTGTTTTCAGTCTGAGTGTTATTTTGGTAAGTAATCTATTATTTTTGTTGATTTTTTTTCTACTATAAAGTTTTTTTTTTTTCTTTTAGAATTTAGGAGTTTCATTCTGATGTGTTAGAATTTGGGTTTTCTTGGGCATATTTTGAGATTCCTGCATTTAAGAACTTTTGTATACTATTCTAGACAGGTCTTATTATTTTTATTGTATATTGTATTTTTCCTCATTCTTTCAATAATCTTCAGAAAATCTATTTATTACTATGTAAGGACTTATCATACTAGACCTCAAGTCTACAAACCTCTGTTTTACATTGTTCAATCTTTTTTTTCCCTGAGGAACATTCTAGTTATTTGTTTATCCTGTGTAGCGAGCTGCTACTCCTAAATTTTTTCTTCAACACTGCCTATGTTTTTTGGTGCATTTACTGAATTTCATAGCTTACATATTTGGTTTTTGGGGTTTTTTTGATACTATAAGTTCTGTAGGTACACTTTTTCATTACTTATGTTTTTATATAATAGAGTTTTTAGGTGAACTTTTAATATGTATATTTATTAAGCATAGGTATCTTATATTCTATATATGATAAATGTTTTAAAGTTCAATATTCTTTAATTACTGAATTGTGTTGTTCATTATTTCTTTTATTTCACCCCTGATAGATTGACTTCTGTGCATTCTTTTAAAATGTAGGGAGTGAATATTCCTTGAAATTTTATCTTTGGGAAATGTTTAAAGCCTAAAGAATAACTGAGATTACTTCTTCCTGTCACCTGGGGGCATTATAAACTTAGAATTATTTAAAATATTATATTTGAGGCATCTTTAGGATACCATGCATAGTATGAAGTTGCTCTTTGGGATATAAACCTAAATATAGGCCGATTCTGAATGTAAAACCTTAACATTTAAAAAAAATATTTGGAAATGCTCTTGATACTTAATCTGCCATGTATCTTTACAACATGCTTATCAAAATCTTAATACATCTTAGCAGCTAAAACACACTGGCAAGGGGCAACATGTGTTTTGTTTTGTCTCTAATTCTCATTATCATTGTCTCATTTTGTCACGACAAAATTGTAATTGCCAAAATGTTATAGGGAGTAATTTAGAATTTTAAAATTAACAAATAAAGAATGAACTAATTTTTTTCTTCTCAACTAATTTTGTTAATCATCAACATAAAATTCTGTTCTTGCAGACTACAAATGGAAATTTGTGATCAACGATAATAATTAATTGAATATTCTTGAGATAAGCAAAGCTTATATATAAGAAAGCTCACATTTCAATAGTGATCTAAAAGGCAACATATACCCCAATGTTTCTGAGATTATTGTATCAATCAGAAAACAAATTGGTATTATTAAATTAAATTAAATTTAGCCTAAAGCTACCTCTGTATCTTGAGTCCATACATAACAAACTGCAATTTAACAAATATCAGTGTCAGCATATCACAGCATCTGGGCTGCAGCCAATCATAGCCTGAACTTTTCAGATGATATCCACATAAAGTAAAAGTCTCATCACACCATGCACAAATACTGAGCTGTGACCAAACTGTTTCTACACTACATATGTCATTTCCATTTTCTTTCTATAAATCCCGCCTTCTCGTGTTGCATGGTGAAGCTCCCTGAATCTCATCTGCCTCAAAGTGCTGCCTGATTCATGAATTGGTTTTTGCTTAAATAAACTCTGCTAAATTTGTCTAAATTTTTTCTTTTAAGGGAATATTCTTTTCTTTCTTTCTTTCTTTCTTTTTTTTTTTTTTTTTTTTTTGGCAGTTTTTTTTTGGCCAGGGCTGGGTTTGAACCCTTCACCTCTGGTATGTGGGGCTGGCGCCCTACTCCTTTGAGCCACAGGCACCGCCCAAGAGAATATTATTCTGTCCTTATTAAATTTTAATAGGAAACATTGAATTAATTGCAGAAAATAAATCTACAAACAGTTCTAGAATATACATTGGGATTTTACTATAGTTATTTCAAATTTTACCTATTCTATAACAAGCAAGTATGCATTTTTATTTCAGAATACTAAAAGGATACAAATGTTTTGGTTACTTGGATTGCTTCTGTACTTCTTGAGTAAAAGTTATAAGTGTGCTCTCCCCAGTTACTGTATATTGTACCCATTAGAAATAATTTCATCCAGGCGGTGCCTGTGGCTCAGTGAGTAGAGCGCCGGCCCCATGTAACAAAGGTGGAGGGTTCAAACCTGGCCTCAGCCAAACTGCAAAAAAAAAAACAGAAATAATTTCATCCATCTCCACCTTCCTCTGCCACCTGCTTGATTTCCATTGAATTTCAGTTTCATCTGAAGGGATCAGTTATTTCCAATTTATTTACTTTTTATTTTTTTAATTATTTTTTATTGAGTCATAGCTGTGTACAATAATTCAGTCATGGAGTACAGTGTGTGGGCTTCACATACAATCGGAGATATTTTTGTCAACCTGATTGATATAACATTCATAATATTTTCTCAATTACTATGTGAAAACAATTTTGATCCATATTTAGAAGTTTTCTCCTGATCCTTCAAATATGCACCACAAGTGTGATCTCACCCTTTATCCTCTCTCCCCCCACCCTCTCCCTCCCCTTCCCTCCCTCACCCCTTTCCCCATCTTATTGTGCAATAAGTGGGTTGTAGC